>CM060106.1:22594692-22674692 GCA_030522415.1 Channallabes apus
TATATATGTATGAGGAAGTATACACTGTACACAAGTATGCAAACACAGATACTTAAGATAAAATCTAAAAAATGCTAATGTGATGCAGACACAAGCTGCAGTCTCAGCATCACCACTAGGGGTGCTATAGCATGAAATAACATAAGAAAACTCACCCTTTTTCTTGCGTTAACTTGCGTTAAGTTTCTTTACTCAGACATGGTCTGAGTGTTCAGTAGCTTATAGCGCCACATTGTGGACTGATCGAACATAACAGTGTATGTTAAGGAGATTTCCCAGAGTCGCACATTGGGCCAAGCCTTGTCGTTTGCTTTTATTTTGTATTTGCATTAACCACGTTTCAAGCCAAAATTGTGTGAGACCATCATTTGGTGGTCATGTGGACGCCAGCTTGGTAATCAAACAAACTTTGGAAGGGTCATCAAGTTTTGTCTGAGTCCCTACTGTGAAAGCACACTTAAGTTCATCTTTATTTCTCAAATCTAATAATAATAAGGGGAAAGTATTCTTGGCTCCTGAGTGGTGGAATAGAAAAGCCTTCTCTCTATTGTCCAGAGGCTGCGAGTTCCAGTGCTGATGATACAACAGCCATCTGTGACCAGGAGTCCAAGATAGGAAAGCTGGCCGTAGTCCCAGACACTTAGGGATGGTACTGTATAGCGACTCTGGCCATTCTGTGAGCTCATGGAAGTGGAAGAGGGTATGTACTGTATGTATGTATAACCTTCTACATTAAACATAGACACGTTGATGCAACATGTGCAGCATTTGGCAACAATGCATCTGTCTTCCTCTCAGCTCTGGGGAGGGACATGAGGCTGGCTTCACTCTGCCCGGTTGGTAGCTGTTGTGTGATAGATGAGAGCTGACTGGTGGCTGGGATTTGGCAAGAAACTAAACAGTGGAAACAAAGTGAAGGAAAAATTGCCTTATTTAACTATAAATGTAATACCAATTGGACAAAATACCTCAAAACGCTCTGTTAAAATTCCTAAATATCTTTATAGCTCTTTTCAATCTCTACATAACTCACTTGCGTTTTCTCCACCATTCCTCTCGGATCATATTCACATTCTCATCTGTCCATCACTCACTCAGGCTATTTGTTCCCGCCTGACATACAGCAGACTGAGTGGAGGAATCTCACTGGCTTGACTGATTTCCTCATTTTCCCAAGTAGAACTTTGTAAACACTTTCTAAAATGAGATTCCATCCATGCGTACTAGTATACAACACATAAGTCGAGATCTTTCAACTTTTCCATTTTAAACTTTGCTTCACCTAGCCATTTCCTGGCATGCAAATCTCAGCATGTGTCTAAAACACACATATGCTGGGTGCAAATGAATCCGGCAAATTAAGCAAAAAACCTCCATAAAAAATGTGCCTTTACGAGGCCCGCCGTTTGAAACGGTGATGGGAAGGGCTGTTGTGAGGTGGTTTCTGTGGGACGCCCTTAAAACTCTATGCTCACAGGCTTGCAGGCAAGAATGTTCACACATACACATACATAGACATACACATACACACTCAGAGTATAGCATGAGATCATCTTATTTACAGTACATTCTCCTAAAAAGTCTATTCTGATCTACATTCTTCCTCACTTTTGTCAAACACAAAAAAATGCCCTTCCCGGGTGTTTCTCCAAATGCTACGGCATGATATTGTATATGACATTCATCTTTCCACATTTTGGTCTTTTTGTTTTGAAGTGAGTCATACTACAGCTACAGTAAGCACCTGTGCTATATTTGGCTACACTCCTTGCTCAGCCAAGGATTAGGTTCAGGAGGGTTTCTAGAGGTTTGTACAGACTGTACACTGTTGCATTTACACACGAAACTACCCAGGCAGGAAAATCGGATTATCTGTGTAACACTTGGCAGACTTTTATGATCAGAGTAAACATACAGTATGTAAAACATAAAACATTGAAAGGTCCTTGTTGGTGTTGCAGTAATCAAAGGAAATTGAATGGAAATAATCAATAAGTACATCAAATATTAAATGATTACTTTGTGCCTACTAAAAGACTAGCATTATCTTTCTGCGTGTTTGCTGTCTGAATGCTTGTAGTATTTCTGCATTTATTTTAAATGTGCTAAATCCCTTTATAGATCATATGAATTAATATTCTGAAGTCAATCACTGCATAATGATACACTGTCTGGCACACTGTTTGCACCCTCTAATATTTCATTCAACCTTTGATTATGGCAGTAGGGTGGATAATTATCTAAGCGATTCCTTACACTGCCAGGACCACCCATTCACAATTTGAATCCTGGAATATGAAGAAGAAAAACAAAAGACAAACTCCATAGATGTGATAACCTGGTCATTCAATACATTCAGGTCGTCAGCTGACTTCGTTTTATTGCCTAGACCTGAGCAACTGAAGCAACCCCAGATCATCTGTAACACTGCCTCCAGAAGCTTGCACAGTGGCCACTATGCATGATGGGTGCATTGCTTCCCTTCTTAACCTGACACACCCATTGCTCTGGAACAGGGTCAGTCTGGACTCATCCGACCTCATGACCTTTATCCATTGCTCCAAAGTCCAATCTTTATGCTCCCTAGCAACCTGAAGACTTTTTTGAGTATAGTCTTACTAACAACTGCTTTTCTCAAGTTCCAATCCTTTGAGTTTCGATGCATTATGTGTGTGGAAATGCTCTTACCTTCACTACTGACCATAGCCCTGATATATACTGTCTATTTTCTGATGAAAAACCTTCAAGCATTTAAGTTATCTCCATTAACTGTTCTGTTTTGTTCTGTGAACAGTACACCAAAAATGTGTTAGAGAGTTCTTAAGCCAATTTCAGTAATCTCCTTATCTTTGCTTGATGCAGACCTATCATTTAAATCTTTTACAATATATATTTCTTGTTTGTTCGTGTGTTTTGTTCAATGGTTTTACCAGGCAATGAATATAGATTATTGTCTTTAAAAGTTCAAGACTAGTTCAAGTTAAGTTCCAAGTTGATCTGAGTAGTAATTAGTACAGAATAGGAGCCTATAGCTACGTACAAATGTCGTAAAAATGGGAATCCATTGGCCTTCATGGTTCCTAGTTGGACTACAGAGGATGGATGGATGGATGGATGGATGGATGGATGGATGGATGAATGGATGGATGGATGGATGGATGTCTGGATGGATGAATGGATGGAATAGCCCATATGTTTTCTAAAACAAGTTTACACTTGCTTCAGTGGCTGAGATTACCTACACTCTGTACATTTGTTCCATAAACTGTTATAATCAGGAACATTATGAAGCTCGTAACATCTTTTCAGCACATTCAGCAGTTTTCATTTATCCTTCTACACTGTAACGATTTATATCAATCTATCTGGTTTCACCTAGTCGAAAACGGGTTCCCTTTCAAGTCTGGTTCCTCACTAGGTTTCCTCCTCACGTCTTCTGAGGGACATTTCCCCCCACCACCACTACCTCTGGCTTGCTCATTAGGCATCTAAATCTACATCTGGATTTCGGTGACAAATTGCTATTGTTAAAGGTTTTCTACAACTATAGCAGAGCAGTCTGCCAAAAACATGTCAGAAGGATAAAGGTTTTAAACTGTTTATGCTTTTCAGACGTTTGATGTTGATCTGTGGTGACAAAAGCCAGATGACGATCATTACGGCATGAATATTGGTTTAGCAGTAATTGTTATTCAGTGTGGTGTCTGTGCATATTTAGAGGTCAGTAAGTGAGGAGTAACCAAAACAACACTGATGATCTTAACAGAACTGTAGGAACTCTCGGGGGAGTGGGCAGTCAGGCTTCCCCAGAGCTCTGACCCTGATTCTTTAGATGTAAACCAGGTGGTGTAGCATTTCACAGGAACAGGACTATGAACTCCCGCAACCATCTCACAGGCAATATTAAAGGGAAGTCAAAGATGATCCAAGATGCAAGGTTGAACTGCTTAATGGTTAGAAAAAGGCTGGAGGAATCATGCTCTGATTATCTTGCACTGAGGTGCTAAGCACAGACTTATGATTAGTGTCATGAGTGTATTACAGCAATAACACTACCTCTGAATGAGGCTGCATTAATAAAGTGGTGTTAAGGATAATTCCAGCTAATGAGAAGAATACAGGTATGAATCGCTTCACGCAGTGCTTCCTCACACTCGCTTAAATGCAAAAGGCAAGACTGCTGCACTTAGACTCCAACATGTTTCTTTTCGATCTTGTTGTAAAATCCATGTTAAAAAAGATAAATAAAGGGACGCAGCCAAAAAAGTCCATTCTGCATGTTTTTCCCAGGATTGGCTGCCAAATAAAGAGCAAATACAAAAAAAAAAAAACAAGAAGTCAATGTGAACGAGACATTACACATATAATCAGCATTTCCTGTATTCCGGTATCATCGTCTCATGGGCCTGGACCCTATTCCAGGAGACCTAGGACACGAGGCAGGGTACATCCTGGACGTGGTGCCGATCACATCCACACGCTCATTCAAACTCTATGGTCAATTTGGAAACGGCAATTAGTTTAATCTGCATGTCTTTGGACTGTGGGAGGAAACCGGAGCACCTAGAGGAACGCCACCAACATGCAAACTCCATGCACACATATAGTACCATGAGGCGGGAATCGAACCCGGACCCTGGAGGTGCAAGGCAACAAGTGCTAACCACTAAGCCACAATTATATGAGCTGTTGTTGTAACTGTCGGGTTTACACAAAGTATAGTGCATATTTTATTGGCTGTATTAAGTAGGGTTGTTCCGATTCTGATCCTGGTATCGGAAATGCTGCCGATACCACAAAAAAATCTGGCATCGGAATCGGCGAGAACTTGAGTCCACGTACCGATCCGATACCATTTTCCTAAACATAACCTATTTATGCCCGCTAGCTTTGCTAGCTTAGCTTAAGTGTGTCACGGCGTGCACCTATGATGAGCGTGCGCCCAAATTGATATCGCTCCTCGCTCACTAGTTAGGCGGCCTCCCCCCCCTTTAGGTATGTGAAGGAGCAGGGCCGCAGAATCAGGCTACGGCCCATGAGCTATCGCCGCTAATGATCCCGGCGCTATAAAACACAGCGGGGAGTGTAGCTCGGGGTCTGACTGTTGGGAAGCTGGACTTTGCGACGCGATGGATTTTATGAGAGACAGTGGCAAAAGAACGGGGCGATGTGATGCGCCCCAGAGACTTTAAAAAGGGGGGCGCCTTTGATCTCCGCGAGAGGAGCGCGTGAACGAGCTGCACGAGCTCCCGCGGCACCTTCACTTCCACGTAGAGCCCGCCTTCGCATCCCTGCCGCCGAAGGGGAAAAGACCGCAGAGAGCCTTTAACCCTTTCCTTCCTCATTTTCCTAAATAAATGACCCTTTTTCCTGTAAGACCTCGCCTCGTGTCCGTCTTTCATGGTGTCGCCCGTGCACTTAGGGTCGAACCCGTTACACAGGGCTAGTAGTATTTTACTTAAAAAAAGAAATTATATATTTATTTATTATGTATATATATATATATATATATATATATATATATATATATATATATATATATATATATATATATTACACACACACACAGTACAGATACACACCCAGGTATCGGATCGGTACTCGGTATCGGCCGATACCCTGAGCCCAAGTATCGGAATCGGTATCGGGAGGGAAAAAATGGTATCGGAACATCTCTAGTATTAAGTGTACATGACAGAGTGATGGCTACATGGCTGGGACCATGCACACGGGGACATTCTCTGTTGTAAAAACTCTAGACATTTTAGATGTTAAAGAAACCACTGCACGATTTTCTTAATGATCTCTAGCAACTGAGAAGTAACATGTTTTAAAGGCTGAGACCTTCGACGAGTGAGTTTAGTCAGAACCCTAAAACCTCAGACTATCCAGTGAAGTCAAGTCAAGGCAGGTCAAATGAATTTTACTCTCAGCGTTTCAAACACACTTCACATAATAAGCCGAGACAGGCAGACACTCTGACCCTGCGGACAAATATAAATAGCTCTTTCATTGCCGGCTGCCGCTGAGGCTACAGCCTAAAGGGCTTCATTTTGGCTTTCCTCTGACTGGAATAACACAGCAAACCTCAGACACGGGGGAGCTGAAGGAAACAGAGAGAGAGACAGAGAAAGGAAGAGAATGGTCTGTGCTCGTGCCGTTATGGTACACTGTGTGAGTGTCACGCAGTATTTTGTCGATGAGATTTTAACTACACTATGTCTCTATGCATTACTTCATATGCTACTTGTGGAAGTGTTTCAAACATTATTAACCAGTGTCCACCAATAATGAGGAATCTTCCACTCTGATTGGTCAGAAGGTGAAGAATGTTTATAAATACAGCTCTGATATCAGTGATCAGGAATATGATATATTTATATACTATATTATATATGTATATTATTTCAGGTTGAAATAATATGTCTGTCTTTCTGTACAGCAGAACTCTCAGTCTAACTTATTAATACTAAGAAATAAAATTTTGTAAAGCTGAATATCTTACGACTTATTTACGCTAAGTTGTACTTCTTTCATAGTCTACTTGCCTTTTTTTTTTTTGGAGTAAGCCATGCTGCGTCATGCTTAAGGCTTATCCAAAAAATAATGTCGTTTGTGTGTCTTCTGCATACTCTGTGTATACACAGTAGACTATCACATTGGTTGGCTCTCTTGAGTGACATGTATTGCCACACCCAAACTGAAGGAGAAAGCACTATATTCACCCAAAACAGCGCTAGATTGTGTGATGTAATCTAGCACATAACTGCTCATAACTCCACTTCTACTCAACATTCGGATTTCATTTATGGTGTAGGTTTAACTTCAGGCAAATACAGAAGTACTGACAAAGTAGTTTTAATTACATTCTGTCCAGCCATTTTTGAAGTTAAGTTCAGCCTTTATTCATCATATATACATTACTGCACAGTAAAATTCTTTATTCTTCACGTATACCAGCTTTTTTTTTTTATTTAGCATGGGTCAGAGCGCAGGGTCAGCCATCACCCCTGGAGCAGACGGGGTTAAGGGCCTCGCTCAAGAGCCCGACAGCGCCAACCTGGTGGTGCTGGGTCTCGAACTGCCAACCTTTCAATCAATAACTCGGAGCCAACAGCACCTCCTTTTTTGTCTGATTGCAGATGAGATGAGGCTGGTTTCAGGTCCTCCAGTGTATGAAATGTAAAGATATCATATAAAAAACTCATTCTGACCATTACACACACAAAACCTTTCTTTTATTTATATACTGTAGATGTTCATTCTAGTAATGTATTGTTTCTACAGTAAAACAGAAATATAAATGGCAACCACACTTTTAAAAATATGCCTGTAAATGTTTATAAAATTTCTGGGAATCTCCTGCGGTAGATCTTAGTAATAGTGAAGCTGTAACTTTAAGTCTTTACAGCTAAGGCAGGTCACAGTTACACTGCAAATTATTAAAGACATTACATTTAATTTACATTTACATTTAATAAATTCATAGAGTTGCAGCACAGCTCCAAGGTCCTTAGTTCAACCCGAAACTTGAATTATTCTTTGTGTGGAGTTATAACTTATAACATGTTGTATCCATGTCCCTTTTGCTAAATTGCCAAAAAAAAAATGAGTGAAGTGGAAACGAGAGTTACACTTAGCAAAACAAAGTCGATTATTTTGCTTTAATACCATATCGAAAGTGTTTTTGCAAAAAGCTAGTTATAAAAAGAACATGTCTTATTTTTTATTTCTTTTAATTTCCCAATAGATCTAAAATCTCACCAGTTACAACTTTGAAATCCCCTTTGAAACACAAAAACATGCTTGGCATTATTATATCACCACAAAACCATATCCGTATTTATCTCTATGCGCTTAATGTGAATGCACATAACAACAAAACATGGCGTTTTAGCACCAACATATAGTTACAGTCCTACTTTACACTGTAATTACGGTGTACAATGTGGTGGCTAATTCATATATGAAAATGATATATAAGCTAGTTTTGCAGAGCACAAGCGCATGCACTCTTAAATTGGAATAAAAGCACTTACCAGTCATCAGAGAATGCATCAAGATGTAACAAATTTAAAATGCCACCAGCCATTTAGGTTTTTTTTTGCCAAATCATCTGCTATATCGACTCATGTTGCCTTCAAAGGGATTCCTCTGAAGAAACCATCCTTCCAGCTTGGTGGTTAGAAACTGACATTGCACAGTCTCCACTGAGAACGAGAACCTCGAAAAACTCACCCACTCCTTCTCAATTCACTTTCATATATAGTCATGTACAAAAGTTAGTACCCCCATTTAATTGTAAAATGTGATTTTGTGTTAAAACATAATTTAAAAAGTCTGATCATAGCGGGCATAGTCATTAGGCAAGTGCAACCTCAGACAAAAAAAAACAACATATAACTTTTTTTTTTTAATGCCATTATTTATTTATTGCCAAAAAACATGTGGGCAATTCTAAGTACCTTCTTAATGCTTCCACGGGATTTAAAAGAGTAAGTTGCAGCTAATCATCACCTCGTCATTATTTGATCATCAGCAGGTGTGCAGACGTTTTTGCAATTTGCTGGTCTGGAGCATTCAGGTGTGTGTTAGCACAATGCCAAGAGGGAAAGGCATAGGCAGTGGTCTTAGAGAAGCATTTCTTGCTGTACAACAATTTGGAAATGTTATAAAACCATATTGGACTTCGATGTTGTACACAACGAGAAATATTATTCAAGTGGAAATCGTTCAAGACAGTTACCAGTGTTCCCAGGAGTGGACGTCCCAGCACATTTACCTCAATATCAGACGTTGAAATGCTCAAAGAAAGAGTAAAAACCCAATAGCTACATCTTAGATCCTACAGGCCTTACTGAGCATGTTAAATATTAAAGTCCATGACGGCACAATTAGAAGATGACTGAACAAGTACAGTTTTTTGGTAACGTGTGTCAGGAGAAACCTCTTTTTTTCTATAAAGAATCTGGAAGCATGACCAAAAAAGTTTGCAAAAATGCATTTGAACAAACCACAAGAATTCTGGAACAATGTCCTATGGACAGATGAGGCCAAAATGGAGTTGTTTGGCAATAAAGCCCAGCAGCAATTTTTATGAAAACTCAACATAACATTTCACCAGAAACATGTCGAGCAGTGGAGGGGCGATAATTTGGGCTTTTTTGAGGTAAGTGTGAGGCTGTCCGACAGCTAAAGCTTGGTCGAAATTTGTGGTTGAATTAAATATTCAATAATATGAAGCACAGCAGTAAATCTACATCAGAACGGCTGAAAAAAAAGAATAAAATTTTGGAATGGTTCAGTTAGTCCAGACTTGACCCTATTGAAATGCTGTGGCAGGACCTTAAGAGCGCTGTGCAAAAGAATATGCCCCAAAACCTCAATAAAATCAAGCAATGTTATAAAGAAGAAATATTTTTTATAATGTATAATATATTCTACTTCCAAAAAATTTTCATTTGCAAAAAAATCCCTGCTGTCCGTTATCACCCAAATGAGGAAGTGCTCCCTGTTGAGTCTGGTTCCTCCATCTCAGGGAGTTTTTCCTTGCCACCATCGTCCTCGGCACAGGGACAATCTGAGCATTTTGATTCATATACAGTATAATGTCTCATACGTTTCATACTCATTCCCATAATTTTCTTTTGATCATGTAAAGCTGCTTTGGGACAATGAGCACTGTTAAAAGCACTACTGTATATGAATAGAATAGAATAGAATTTAATTGAATTAACCAAAGACACAAACTTCCAGTAACAGTGAGGGGTGTGACCAGGAGCAGCAGAATCCCTTCAGCACTGTCTCGGCACGGACTCTGGAGAGAGTCTGGGAGGAACGCACCACTGCCACTGCCAGACCCAGAATTCGAACAATACTTTGATAAATACACTATGCACTCTTTTACTCTCTCACACACTCTTTCTCACGCCTCACATGTGATGCGTGTGTTCGTCAGAATATTCATCTCAAACAGATGTCACAAACAAGAAAAGGTCAGGATCTCTCTCTCTCTCACACACACACACACACACACACACACATACACAGATGAAGAAAAGGTCACATGCACAGCAACCTCTTGAGTCCTATCTTGTTTTCTTCGTACTGATTGTTACAGTTTTTCACACATCACATTCATTACACACACACACACACACACACACATACAGTATTTAACGAAAGTGCACATTTCGCCAACAGATTTATTTATTATACTCTCTCTCTCTCTCTCTCTCTCTTTTCCCTGTTGTCTATGTCTGTCTGCGTGCACGCGCATTCCAAAACAATAGAATAAATCAAGTCATTTGTGTTGTTTGATAGTCTGTGAGTAACGGTTGATTTGGGCTACAAGATCACAAAAGGGTTTGTACAGACACACACTCTCCCATTGCTTCGACACGATGACTAACGCACTGACTCATCGCAGCACCAGATTGAACACACACACACACACACACACACACACACACACACACACACACACACAGAGGCACAGACAGAAAGACAGATAAACAGACAGACAGACAGACACACACACACACACTCACACACACGAATGTAATGGAAAATCTGTACTTCATAAATGAGTGAATCACTGTTTGGTTGTGAGTCTTCATGTTCAGGGTCAGAACGCAGGCATGCTGTCACTCCAATCATTTCCAAATCATTAATTACTCGCTACACTTTTTAGAAAATGTTCGAACTCTTAATTCTGCTCGAGTGGAAAGTCATAAAAGGTATTGAACACTGTTTTGCGAGCTGCATTATTAACTTGTCATTTTTATAAGTAAAGTCAGTGACTCAGTTCTTTTCCAAATTTCCATTAAATATCATTTGATTTCAGCAACAATGTTTTTTTCCATGCTCTCTCTCTCTCTCTCTCTCTCTTTCTTATTCATGCATTCTCCCCTCTGTGATGGTTGTCATGGTGGCTCGGTGCGTCAGGGTCTCCAATATGTGTGTGTGTGTGTGTGTGTGTGTGTGTGTGTGTGTAATACTGGCCGCTGCTCCAGCAATCAGGTGGTCAGTATGGACCCTGACGTGACATGACATCATGGAAACACTGTTTATCTCAACAATTCCATTAAGCTCAACTTATATCCCAGTCCACTGTACATTTTCTTCCTTTCCTTCTTTCTTTTTTCCCCTTCTTTTCTACTTCATGAACATGGTGTTTTTACTACAGAGTAATTGAATATGTTTCATCCTACTGAAGGCCAACTAAAAACAACTTCAGCTGTAGAATCTGATATACGCAGCGCTCCATCTGTAAAATTGTTAGCATAGTCTTTAAAAAATGAAAATACATCATTAAATTGAATTAGTGGCATCCACATGAGCTCCATAGTGCCACTAATCTAATCTGTTGACTTGAATGCGGTTGTAGGATAATCAGTGATGGGATGTTTAAAAATGATCATTTACATGACCTTTATGCCTGTGGTGAGGAACATGACTCTCCTTCATACTGCGTAATTCAACAGGAACAAATTAGACTAGGTGGAAAACAATATCAATTATGGAACATGTAGAATTACGTGTTTATTTATTTTATATTTTTTTGCATGGTTTAAAATGCCTAATAAACAAGATTAACTTTATCAGAGTGTACTACATTTTGGTATTTTGGTCCGTCCATGTGCCATCTGACACATCAGGTGACAGATTCTCCCACCTCAGAGATTTCTGTGGCAGTTACTTAAGGGGCTCAATTGTCATTCACACCTTACGGGTAATTTGGGAACATCAGTTAGCCGAACCTGCATGTGTTTGGACTGTGGGAGGAAGCCAGAGCACCCGGAGGAAACTCACTAAGCACGGTGAGAACATGCATACAGAGCCGAGGCGAGAAATGAACCCTGTCCCTGGAGGTACAAGGCGACAGTGTTAACCACTAAGCCACCATGTATCCGGCGAACATTCGAGTTATGAACTTCCCAAGATACAAACATGTGTTCGTGCAGAAGATTGATCACATGTACTGTAGGGAGTACATATCATATAGTGTCATATTGTCATATTCATGCAGCGTGGATCTCAAAGCTGTTCAAAAACAAGCTGTCAATCGATTTTAAAAACTTAGTTTTATTCGTTAATCAAAGTCAGTCACAGTCATCTTATTATCTGCATTAAACATTCCATTAAGGTCTGAAGCATCAGTGACCCTACACTTGGTCAAATTATTAATTTGCTTAACAAAATAATAACACGTTAAAATTTCTAGATTAATCACATACATTAACACATTAATATTGACAGCAAAGTAAGATTTGCTTTAGACAAGACTTTTTTGCAGTTTTGATTTTTTTTTTTTTAAGTGAAGTAAGTAAACTTATCACTGCAAACTGATAGAGAATATTTTGTGCATGTTTTCTTTGAGTCACAAGGGTGTTAAAATGCGCAAATGCCAAAACATTTGATCTAAATTGTTTTGGTTTATGTAAGTATAAATCACTGGCTGTAACTCTATTATCCACGGTTTTGTCACAATGGATGAAACAACTGAGTTTAAGTAAAGTAACATGCTTTGTGATTTTGTAGTGAGTCAAGCAGAAAATATTTGCAGCAAATCAGATCAAGGAAAAAAAGGTTTGTTATTTTGTTGCACAAAAGACATTTTTAATTACAAAGATTGTTGAAGATCATGAGAGACATTATAAGTAATAAAACTTTACGTTACTGCGTTATCAGCCTCCTCCTATTACAAATTTAGTTTCGTTTCAGTATATGACAACAGATCATAGCAAAGTTCTGTTTAACATCTGTCCATACATTAACCAACGCTGGGACTGTCCATTGTCCCCTAACAGTTATAACATTATAGTAATACTGGACATAACCAAACAATGCGAATGCATTCAAAATCAAAATCTCTTTTCATGATTAGCAATTCCAATTTTATAATTCTCAGACTCACTTGTATTATAAGCGTGCAATGTGGCAATAAAGAAATGCATGACAAACAGGTTAGAGGTCACATTATATAGTTTTATAATACAAACCGGATTCCAAAAAAGTTGGGACACTAAACAAATTGTGGATAAAAACTGAATGCAATGATGTGGAGATGGCAAATGTCGATATTTTATTCAGAATAGAACATAAATCACGGAACAAAAGTTTAAACTGAGAAAATGTATCATTTTAAGGGAAAAATATGTTAGTTATCTCAAACATTAACATTTAACAAGCGGTAAATTAAAGTCTCTCGAATGGAAACAGCATTGCAAATATGGCGTCTGGCAACCTATTGACGGCGGAGGTCGAATAAAAAAAACAAACAAACTTGGAACACATTTAAACCAGTACAAGGGTTTTTGCTGGAAAATGACTACATGCCATGCATTGTTCAAAACCTGAAAGTTTAAAGTTTCTAAAATAAGGTTATATAGCAGTTTTCAAACAATGCTTTGTTACAGATGATCATGTTTACCCGAGAATAATAATTTTCCCAAATGAGTAAAAGTCTGCCGTTTATCAGGTTTTTATTGTAAACTGTTCATATACAGTACAGTGTCAAGTGCTGGCATTATGTGTTTAATTCCTTCAATGTATTGATTTATTGAAGAATTATGTTTTCCCCCCCATCCATTTACAGGTAAATTTAATGTTATAATCAACCAGTCATCTTAAGAACCTTTGATGCTATTTGTTTTAGCTCTGACTGTTACAGTGCTGACACTGGAGACTCCTTCCAAGTTCACCATACAGTACCTACTAATACAATTATTTATTTTACTTTTAAGGTGAACCATTCACCATACAAGTCCCACTAGAGACATAGTAATGTATCCAGAGGTGGAAAGAGTAATAAAAGGTTGTACTCAAGTACAAGTACTGTTACTTCAGTGAAATTTTACTCAAGTACAAGTTACCATTATAAAAATCTACTCAAGTAAAAACTAGCTCATTAAAAAAAAATTTACTCAGAGTAAAAGTTACCGAGTTACTTTTTTATTTTTTTAACAGCGGGGGTGGGATGAGGCATTCTAGCGTAGTTCAAAAAAGATGAGCAGATATAAATCTCAAACTAGTTGTTTTTAACTGAAGGAACACCTTTGCATAATAAAGTTGTCTTTCTTGTGCTTGAAAATCAAAGTGGTCACTTAAATATGGTGTTACTGTCATGTTCTGCTATGTTGTTGGACTGTGGGCTTGGTGTTGAGGCATAAATGCAGACGGGATGCAGTGAAACAAAGTCTTTAATAATAAACAAAACCAAACATGAACAAAATATGAACTAAGGAAGTTGGCTTAACATGGAGCATGCTATCAAACGAAACTCAAAACACAAACAGACTCGGGATTACACGATCTAATACAGTACAGACATTGGGATACAAACTGGACGAGACAAGACATACTAAACAGCCTAGAGGACTAAACACAAGGGACTACACATGCAAGGGATAAACAAACAAGACAGGCTTGGCTAGGTCTACCACCTGTTCTGCACATTAGCTGCTAAGCTAGCTCATAGCTAATCAGTCTAATGGCTAAACAGGCTAGTAGCCTGAGACCCAAAGGATTGAACAGACAAGGTACACAGCAGACTAGGTATGAAACAGACTAAGAACTCTAAAGGTTAGTGACTAAAGATGTTAGTACCTAAACAGACTAAGAGCTAAGCAGACAAGGAGACTAGACAGTCTAAGATCTAAACATGTTAGTATCACCCTCATTAGTATTTAAACAGACTAATAACTAAACAGGCAATGGGGGTTACTTACACAAAAGGGTAAACACAAAGGGCTAATTCTCCTAGAGGCTAATCCTGCTAGGAGACACAAAGACAACGACATTTCAATATAAACAAACTTAACTTAGTGCTCCTGAAACCAAAGGCCAACTGTAATCAAACCAAACTGGAACAGAACAAAACAAAACCCACATAACAGAAATTAATGCTCGACCCAGTTTCCCAGAACAAACAGGTATTTATAACAGTGCTAATGAGCCTCCTCAGTTCAGGTGAGCATCCACGTCACCTGACCGAGGAGGCTTCTGGGAAACTGAGTCTAGGAACAAAAACTACAAACTAAAAACACTGCCCTCTAGTGGGCAACCCTCACAGTTACGTCCCAGTCTAGAGTCATACAGCAAAAGAATGGTTCAGGGTTCTATTTTTAACTGTATGGAAATGGTGGCATACGGCAGAAAGAACTAGATCCAATCATTAACTGATGAAATAATGAGGTTTGTATACACACACACACACACACACACACACACACACACACACACACACACACACCAGGAGGAGGATCAGATTCAGGATGGACCCAGGCCAAAATAATAAACAAAATGGTATTTATATTTAGTAGCTAGATTACCTGCAAAAAATAAATAAATAGACAAACAAAAATACAGGTACCTTCCCGGACTCCCTAAACCAAAAACAGTGAAATTATCTACAAATATATACAAAGACCAACCAAACCAAAGGGACAAAGCAATAATCAAAGTCAATGGGAGGCAAAAAGTCAAAACCGGAATACACAAAAAATCTCTTTCCCGCGTCTCTCTCCGGTTTATATATGGTCACGCTAGTCGATGACGTCACTCTCAAGGCGGAAGCGACCGTGTGGAAGGTCAGGTAGATGCGGATGTCAGAAAACCTGGAGTGGAGTCTGGAGCGGTGCGAGACCAGGACATGATACACACACGCGGCGCAACGGAGCATTTATACAAAGCATAATATTTGTATTATTTTAGCATTTTCATTCATTTATTTTTTATTCAGTAGCAAATATGACTTAAAATGTAGCGAATTACAATACTTCAAACAAAACGTACTTAAGTAAAATTATAGATTTTAAAAACTACTTTAAAAAGTTACAAAAGTTACAAAAAAGCTACTCAATTACAGTAACGCGAGTAAATGTATTTCGTTACTTTCCACCTCTGAATGTATCAGAACCAGCTGAGTAATATAAACCTGTGATTTGCCTTATAGTCAGCACTTCCTGTCAGAAATTCTGTAATAGAAAATTAATCAACATTTTCTTACCAGTCAAACTCAAGAGTGGTAAAAAAAAAAATTATTAATGGTTATCATTAATGTGTCAGTGTCAGTTGTGTGGAAGTGGAAGTGAGTGCCAAACACAGTGAGTGTGTGTGTGTTTGTGTGTGTATATCTTTTGTATTATGGCTTTACATTATCCTTTAGCACTTCTGTGGAGACTTAATGAGAGCCAGTTGCTTAGATACCCCAGTGAATTAGGTCACCCATCACTGCTTCTGTTAAACCTTTATCTCTTTTGAAATCATATTTCACAGTCGATTTGCACTCTCGATTTTCGATCCAGGAGTGATATACTTGGACATCCAGATTATTGGTTTAATTCCCGCCTCGGATCTGTTTGCATGTTCTTCCTGTGCTTGGTGGGCTTCCTCCGGGTACTCCAGTTTCCTCCTACAGTCCAAAGGCAGGCAAGTTGTCTAATTGGTGTTACCAAATGGTGTGCCCTTTGATGGATTGTCACCAGGTCTAGGGTGTACCCCACCTTGTGTTCTAAGTCTCCTGGTATAAGCTCCAGATGCTCCGCGACCCTGTATACCCTGTACAGGATAAAGCGGTAAGACTACTAAGTGAGTGATATACAAACCGGATTCCAAAAATGTTGGGACACTAAACAAATTGTGAATAAAAACTGAATGAAATGATGTGGAGATGGCAAATGTCAATATATTATTCAGAATAGAACATAGATGACAGATCAAAAGTTTAAACTGAGAAAATTTATCATTTTAAGGGAAAAATATGGTGAATCAAAATGTCATGGTGTCAACAAATCCCAAAAAAGTTGGGACAAGGCAATTTTCACCACTGTGTGGCATCTCCCCTTCTTCTTACAACACTCAACAGAGGTCTGGGGACCGAGGAGACCAGTTTCTCAAGTTTAGAAATAGGAATGCTCTCCCATTCTTGTCTAATACAGGCCTCTAACTGTTCAATCGTCTTGGGCCTTCTTTGTCGCACCTTCCTCTTTATGATGCGCCAAATGTTCTCCATAGGGGAAAGATCTGGACTGCAGACTGGCCATTTCAGTACCCGGATCCTTCTCCTACGCAGCCATGATGTTGTGATTGATGCAGAATGTGGTCTGGCATTATCTTGTTGAAAAATGCAGGGTCTTCCCTGAAAGAGATGACTAGATGTTGTTCTAGAACCTGAATATATTTTTCTGCATTGATGGTGCCTTTCCAGACATGCAAGCTGCCCATGCCACACGCACTCATGCAACCCCATACCATCAGAGATGCAGGCTTCTGAACTGAGCGTTGATAACAACTTGGGTTGTCCTTGTCCTCTTTGGTCCGGATGACATGGCGTCCCACATTTCCAACAAGAACTTCGAATCGTGACTCGTCTGACCACAGAGCAGTCTTCCATTTTGCCACACTCCATTTTAAATGATCCCTGGCCCAATGAAAACGCCTGTGCTTGTGGATCTTGCTTAGAAATGGCTTCTTCTTTGCACTGTAGAGTTTCAGCTGGCGACGGCGGATGGCACGGTGGATTGTGTTCACTGACAATGGTTTCTGGAAGTATTCCTGAGCCCATTCTGTGATTTCCTTTACAGTAGCATTCCTGTTTGTGGTGCAGTGTCGTTTAAGGGCCCGGAGATCACGGGCATCCAGTATGGTTTTACGCCCTTGACCCTTACGCACAGAGATTGTTCCAGATTCTCTGAATCTTCAGATGATATTATGCACAGTTGATGATGATAAATGCAAAGTCTTTGCAATTTTTCGCTGGGTAACACCTTTCTGATATTGCTCCACTATCTTTCTGCAACATTGTGGGAATTGGTGATCCTCTACCCATCTTGGCTTCTGAGAGACACTGCCACTCTGAGAAGCTCTTTTTATACCCAATCATGTTGCCAATTAACC
Organism: Channallabes apus; assembly: GCA_030522415.1. NCBI lineage: Eukaryota > Metazoa > Chordata > Actinopteri > Siluriformes > Clariidae > Channallabes > Channallabes apus. The sequence continues at coordinate 22,612,594 of CM060106.1, forward strand.
TAATTACTGTTAATTGGTCTTCCAGCTCTTCGTTATGCTCAAATTTACTTTTTCCAGCCTCTTATTGCTACTTGTCCCAACTTTTTTGGGATTTGTTGACACCGTGAAATTTGGAATCAACATATTTTTCCTTTAAAATGATAAATTTTCTCGGATTAAACTTTTGATCTGTCATCTATGTTCTATTCTGAATAAAATATTGACATTTGCCATCTCCACATCATTGCATTCAGTTTTTATTCACAATTTGTTTAGTGTCCCAACTTTTTTGGAATCCGGTTTGTACAGTACCAGTGTTTGAGTTCAATTCCACCAAGTACTCCACCGATCGGCTACGCATTGCACTACTCGTCTCGTTGCTAACGGGGCAGGCAGCTGAGTGGGCCATGGCAGCTATCCGCGCTGATACGGATACCGCCCATTCCTATCACGGATTCACCCGTCAGCTCAAGCTCACTTTTGAACACCCTGCGGGCGAGGTGGAGACCGACTCAAAACTTCATCACCTGCGGCAGGGAGGATTGTCTGTGAGTCGCTACACTGCCGAATTCCGCACAAATTCGCACTCCAAATTTCGCCGTCCAGACCACCTGGGGAGATGCAGCGCTCCGGACATCCTACTACGAGGGACTGGCTTCCAGGATTAAGGATGAACTAGCCGGGCGAGAGCTTCCTGCTACACTGGAGGGGCTAATCCAACTTGCCCTGCGGATCGACCAGCGCCTCCTCTCTTGCCCAAGGCCAGCCCCTAGAACCCTGCCGCCAGCACCTACCTTCGCCTTCAACACCCCACGACCGTCTACTTCCGCCACCTACGTTGCACCTGGACATGTCGGTTCTCCACTTCCTTCCGTGGTTGACACAGGAGCCGGGGAACCCATGCAACTAGGACGCGCCTCCCTGACCGTATCTGAGTGCGCATGCAGATTTAAAGAGGGTCTGTGCGCCTATTGTGGCTCCGCAGAGCATCACCGGGCGATCTGTCCCCTACGCCCGGGAAACGCCCAGCCCCAGTGAACGGAGGGAGAGATTCACCGGGCCCTCTTCAGATCTCCACGACCATCGACGACACCAACTCTCGTCTTACGGTTCAGGTGTCCCTCCAAATTGGTCACAAACGAGTTCGAAGTACCGCATTGATCGACTCCGGGGCAGCGGGTAACTTCATTGACTCATCTTATACCAAAAAATTGGGGGTAAAAATTGAGGCGTTATCCCAGCCCATTCGGATCACCTCAGTTGACGGTCGCCCCCTCTCATCTAGCCCCATCAACGCCCAAACCCAACTCATCACCCTCTTCGTTGACCAACACAACGAGAACAACTCAGATTCCACCTCACTTCCGTATCGTCGCCACCATCATTTTGGGATACCCATGGCTCATCCAACACGACCCTCTCATCTCCTGGACTCAGAACAGGATTCTACAGTGGGGCGTGACCTGTACCGAACTCTGCCTGAGGGCTTCGGCTGGGACGTGCTCTAGGGAGTCCGAGGCCCCCGACGTTGACACCAATGCCATCCCCCCATGTACCGGGACGTGGCTGAAGTCTTCTGCAGAAGACGCGCCACACACGTTCCACCTCATCGCCCATATGACCTGGCAATCGACCTTCAGTCGGGTTCAATGCCGCCCCGCGGCCACCTCTACTCTCTCTCCACCACCGAGACGCAGGCGATGGAGGAATATGTGACCAACGCCCTCCGCCAAGGTACCATCCGGCCCTCCTCATCGCCTGCCGCCACGGGGTTCTTCTTCGTGAAGAAAAAAGGAGGAGAACTTCATCCGTGTGTCGACTATCGGGGGCTGAACAACAGCACCATAAAAAAACGACACCCATTGCTTCTTACCAACTCTGTCCTGGATGCCCTCTCTGGCGCCACCATTTTCACAAAGTTGGACCTGCGGAGCGCCTACAACTTGGTGCGCATCAGAGAGGGCGATGAGTGGAAGACGGCTTTCATCACACCCACGGGACACTACGAAAGTCTGGTAATACCATTTGGCCTTTGCAATGCCCCCGCCGCTTTCCAACAGCTCATCAATGACGCTCTCCGGGACATGTTAGGGCGGTGGGCATTTGCATACCTGGACGACATTCTCATCTACTCACGAACTGTTGAAGAACACATCCAGCACGTCAGAGCGGTTTTAAAGAGATTACACACCCATCAACTGTAAGTTGGAGAAGTGCGCTTTTCACGAGCGCTCCACCACGTTCCTGGGTTTTGTCATCTCGCCCCAGGGTGTGGCCATAGACCCGCAGAAACTCGAAGTTGTGCGTCATTGGCCCCTACCCAAGACCCTTAAGCAACTTCAACGGTTTCTCGGGTTTGCGAACTTCTATCGTCGCTTTATCCGGGACTACAGTACGGTTGCTGCCCCCCTAACCACTCTGACCCGACCTTCACCTTCCCTCTTCACTTTAAACTCTGTCGCCATCTCAGCCTTCCAGAGCCTTCCAGAGAGCAAACCATTCGTTGTGGAGGTGGACGCCTCAGATGTGGGCGCTGGGGCTGTTCTCTCCCAGCGAGGTCCAGACCAGAAACTACACCCCTGTAGTTTTTTCTCCAAAAAATTTGACACCACTCAACAGCGATACGGGGTAGGGGACCGCGAGCTGCTGGCCATAAAGTGGGCTTTGGAGGAATGGCGTCACTGGCTCCAGGGCACCAGAGAGCCATTTATCGTCTGGACCGATCATCAAAATCTCATCACCATCCGCAACTTAAAACAGCTGAACCTGAGGCAGGTGCGATGGGCATTATTTTTTGAACATTACAATTTCCATCTATCATACCTCCCGGGTCCCGGCAACACGAAGAGGACGTCACCCGGGCGGAGCCCGCGCCTGTCCTCCCATCATCCAAGATCATCGCACCTCTCCGCTGGGACCTGGAAACAAGGCACAGGCACAGGCAACGGAGAACGAACCGGCAGGTGCGCCGCCGTCTGATCCATTCCACCTGCAGCCTATCTTCTGGGTACCATCCCCAGATCAATGGTCAGACAGAGCGGACCAACCAACAACTGGAGCGCTATCTGAGGTGCTTTGTGGTGGATCGTCAGCGCTCCTGGGCTAGTTACCTCTTATGGGCTGAGTTATCCCACAATCTACACGTCTCATCTGCCACCAATCTCAGTCCGTTTGAGGTATGCCACGGTTTCCAACCTCAGATGTTCGAACACCAAGAACCGGAGGTTGACGTACCCTCAGCCCAAGAGTTGGTCCGCAGGTGTCGGGGGCTCTGGACATTAGCAAACCAAGCCATCCGACGAGCCAACACCCGCTACGCTACTCAACATCGCCGTCGACACCCTCTGGGACGTTTGTATAACGTGGGTGACAAGGTATGGCTGTCCACAAGAAATCTCCATCTCCTGTACACACCGAATCCAAAAAACTGTCACCCAGATTCATCGGACCATATCGCATCCATCTCAGAATCAACCCTGTCACCTACCGGCTCCAGCTGCCTGCAGCGCTCCGAATTAGGGCTGCACGATATTAGGAAAATATGCGATATGCGATATTGTTGTTGAATACTGCGATAACGATATTTCTTGCGATACAACATTTACCTAGAGAAATGCATTTTTTTATTATTATTATTGCCTATTTTTTTTTTTTTTATTTATATGTAATGATCATACTAAAATAAACAGGTAATAGATAGTCTGATGTAATTAAATCTAATTCAGGCTAAAAAGAAACTATATGTCAAGGAAGTTGCAAATATTTAGACTTCAAAACACTATGAATGACTTAAAACCCTCAGCAGATATTCTGATATCTGGTTTGCTGTTACTGTAGACCTGCCAACACAATATGAATTACACACGCACGCATGCACACACACACTCGCTCCGCGACCGGCAGTAGGACCCGGAAGTAATGCGGGCGCGAACCCGGAAGTATAAAAGGAGTAAACAAGCCATTGCATAGAGCTTAGTCACTGAGTTCGCGCATGCCGGTTCAGATTGTTTACTTTCTGATTCGAGTGTGTGTTTATAGGACGCGGGTTAAATGTGTGTTTTTCCCTTGCTCCCCTTCTGTGAGAGTCCTTTAACTAATTTGCGTGGTTATCCTGCCTACTCGCTTGCTTCCGCGTTTGGGTTTACTGTCTATAAAGGGCTAACGGCTAATTGAGGCTAACGGCTAATCGCTAAGTCTTCTGATCATCCGGCGTTAGTTCGCGACAGAATGAAGTATAAAGATATAAATTATATATATAAGCGGGTATAAACATAGTAAGGGCCCATCTGATTGGTCAAATTTGGACACACAAATGCTTGGCAAATAAAGTATTTAACGCAACTCCTTGCGATATGGTTATCGCGCATGCCATTATCGCGATAACGATATTTTTTCGATATATCGTGCAGCCCTACTCCGAATCCATCCCATATTCCACACATCCCAACTAAAACCCTTCATCACTTCACCCATGGTTCCACCCACCCCCCCTGCTCCTCCTCCCCGAATCATTGAAGGCGGTCCCGCATACACCGACTCGAATCCTCGACTCGCACCCTCGGGGCAGAGGTACTCAGTACCTGGTCGATTGGGAGGGCTATGGCCCCGAGGAGCGGTCTTGGGTCCCAGCACGTTTCATCCTCGATCCAGAGCTAATTCGGGCCTACCGTCACAGGGTATCCTCAATCTCGGGACCGTCTGGAGCCGGTCCTGGACGGGGGGGGGTGGGGGGTGGGTACTGTCATGCACACTCAATCCACGACCGGCACTAGGACCTGGAAGTAAAGCGGTCGTGAACCAGGAAGTATAAAAGGAGTAAACAAACAATAGCATAATGCTCAGTCATTGAGCTCGGCCCATGTCGGTTCGTGTTGCGATCTTCCAAACTGTGAGTACTCACCAATTTTGGGTTATTGCTTTCTGCTATTGTGTGTGCATTTACAGAACGCGGGTTAAATTTGTGTTTTTCCCTTGCTCACCCTTTGTGAGAGTCCTTATACTAAATCGCGTGGATATCCTACCTACATGCTTCTCTCCGCGTTTGGTTTCACCATCCACGCTACATTGGGCTAACCACTAAAGCTACGTCTTTTGGTCCTTCAGGTTGGTACATCCGTGACAGAAACTCACAAACAGAAACAGTCCTGAGATGTTCTTGAATCACAGATCTGGGTTGATTGAGTATGCGAACAATCCCAGAACTGATCTCAGAACAGTTCCACAGATTCCATCTCAGCCCAGCAAGTGTGTCATCAGCATTCATGCCATGTGCCTTTGTTTGTTTCGACATGTATTTGTTTGGGCTTTTGTTCTGATTTTGCCTTTGTTGTATAATTGGTTTATTTCTCTAATAGTTTAATTATACAGCATTCAGTTCCAAGGGAGTAATCAAATTGGACGAGAGCCATTCCGTGAGTGGTGATATGTGTCACTCCGCTTCACAGGTGTTCTAATAATCCTTAATTACACTATCTGTCGGCATGGGTGAAAGCTGGCCGGTATGGTTCACCTTACTGAAAACAGTTTCCATGCCAAAACCCACATTCTAAACCAGTCAGCAATAAAACACATCTGACAACATTATGTCATCTTGAATAACACTTTGTCTCCTTAGTAATTGCTTCAAAGTCGAGTCTACGGCTGCATCACAGTCGTGCTGATATTCCATACTATGGCATGACCTTGAGTGTACAGTAAGTGCATTGCATTTAGGCTGTAATGAGTTTGAGTATTTTGTCCCTGGTGGCACGATGACCTAGTGGTTAGCAGTATCGTCTTGCACCCCCAGGGTCCAGATTCGATTTCCGCCTCTGTGTGTATCTTCACCCCCGTCTTTGGTGGGGTTTTCATCCGGGTACTCCAGTTTCCACCCACAGTCCAAAAGCCTGCAGATTTGGCTAATTGCCATTTCCAAATTGCCTGTAGTGTGTGTGTATGCCCTGTGATGGATTGCCACCCTGTCCAGGGTGTACCCCGCCTCATGTCCTAAGTCTCCTGGGATATCCTCCATACCCTGTATACAGGATTAAGACGATGAGACAGGGGGCTGATTCAGTGTGAATGAATACCCCTCTGCCTAGTTTCCTTTTTTTCCATTATGGCATAATTCCATTATGTTTTTTAGATACAATAAGGCACTCACTGGGTTTATGCACATACATCCTACATTTACATTTACATTTAGGCATTTGGCAGACGCTCTTATCCAGAGCGACTTACAAAAAGTGCTTTAAAGTTAACATCACTGGATACATACTTACACTTGGTTAACTAGGTTAACTTCCCACAACTGGGAAGAGAGTTTTTTTTTTTTTTTTTGCGGGGGGGGGGAGGGGGTTAGTCCAAGTACTGGAGAAACAGATGCGTCTTGAGTCGTCGTTTAAAGATAGTCAAAGTCTCTGCTGTACGGACATCTAGAGGAAGTTCGTTCCACCACCTAGGTGCCAGAACAGAAAAGAGCTTGGATGAATGTCGCCCTTGATCCCTGAGAGATGGTGGGATGAGGCGAGCAGTGCTGGAGGATCGGAGGGAACGTGGTGCAGTGCGTGGTGTGATTAGAGCAGAGAGGTAAGTGGGTGCAGGGCCATTTTTAGCTTTGTAGGCAAGCATCAGCGTTTTGAATTTGATGCGGGCAGCTACAGGAAGCCAGTGCAGGGAGCGGAGGAGTGGGGTGGTGTGGGAGAACTTGGGGAGGTTAAAAACGAGACGTGCTGCTGCATTCTGGATCAGTTGCAGAGGACGAATCGTGGACAGAGGCAGACCTGCCAGGAGTGAGTTGCAGTAGTCCAGTCTTGAAATAACAAGGGACTGAACAAGCACCTGAGTAGCCTGTGAAGAAAGAAATGGGCGAATTCTTCTGATATTGTAAAGAAGAAATCTACAAGAGCGAGTAAGGTTAGCGATGTGTGGGGAAAATGACAGATGGTTGTCCACGGTTACCCCAAGATTGCGGGCAGTGGCTGAAGGAGTGATTTGGTTGTTGTCCAGGGATATCACAAGGTCTTGACCTGGGGATGAGTCACAAGGGATGAACAACAGTTCAGTTTTACTCAGATTGAGCTTTAGCTGATGTGCAGTCATCCAGGATGAGATGTCTGCCAGACATGCTGAGATCTGGGTGGAAACCTGAGTGTCAGAGGGAGGAAAGGAGAGAGTAAGTTGCGTGTCATCTGCATAACAATGTTATGAAAATCCATGCGATGATATGACTTTACCAAGAGACTGGGTATAGAGGGAGAACAGAAGAGGACCAAGTACTGAGCCCTGTGGGACACCAGTAGAGAGTCTACGTGGAGCAGATGTAGATCCCCTCCATGTTACCTCATATGACCTATCTTCTAGGTAAGAAGCAAACCATTGCCACGCTGTTCCACAAATTCCAAGGCTTGTAAGAATAGATAATAGAATCTTGTGGTTCACCGTGTCAAATGCAGCTGACATGTCCAGGAGGATGAGAACAGATGACAGTTTAGCAGATCTAGCAGCATGGAGCTTCTCAGTGACTGACAGAAGGGCAGTCTCTGTGGAATGTGCCACTTTGAATCCAGATTGGTTGGGATCATTAAGGTTGTTCTGTGAGAGATAAAGAGACATTTGGTTATAAACAGTTCTTTCAAGAATTTTGGAAATAAAAGAGAGAAGTGATACCGGGCGATAGTTGTTAACTTCTGATGGGTCCAGGCAGGGTTTCTTGAGGATGGGAATAACCCTTGCCTTCTTAAAAGCAGCAGGAACATGACCAGATGATATGGAATGGTTGATGATGGTTGTGGTGAAGGGAAGGAGGTCTTGTGAGATTGCCTGGAGCATCGTGGAGGGGATTGGGTCTAATGAACAGGTGGTGGGGTTAGATGACGAGATGATCTGCTGAATCTCATCAGATGACAAGTTGGAGAATTCTGCTAAAGGAGGGAAGGGAAGGTCCTGAGGTTCTGCTGTAGGAGTTTGGTTGGGAGCGAAGGACTGGCGGATTGCTGCAATTTTCCCATCGTAGAATGTGGCAAAATCGTCAGCAGTCAGAGAGGAAGGGGCAGGAGGAGTTGGTGGGTTGAGTAGTGAGGAGAAGATGTTGTGGAGTTTGCCAGGATCATGTGCAGCGGCTTCCAGCTTTTCTCTGAAGAAGGTAGTTTTGGCAGAAGTCACAGCACATGAGAATTTGGAGAGAAGAGTCTGGTCAGAGATGAGATCTGCATCAAGTTGCGATTTCTTCCATCTTCTCTCTGCAGTTCTTAATTCTCTCCTGTTGTTGCGTAGTACATCTGATAGCCAAGGAGCAGGACAAGACGTCTTCCTTGGTTTAGATGACAGCGGGCAAAGGAGATCTATGGCTGAGGAGAGAGAGGAGAGGAAAGTTTCAGTCGCAGTCTCTAGTGGTAGAGAGGAGAAGGAGGTTGGGTCTGGGAGGGATGATAGGGTGCATGAAGACACAGAGGCGGGGGAGACAGAGTGAAGGTTTCTGTGAGAAAAAGAGAAATTTTGGTCATTAGGTTTACATAGAATAGGAAGGGTTATGGTGAAGGATACCAGGTAATGATCAGATTTATGAAGAGGAATAGTAGTGACATCCGTGACTGGGCAAGGACGGCAGAAAACGAGATCGAGAGAATTCCCTGCCTTGTGTGTAGGAGGGCAGCTGTTTATAGTTAAATAGAAGGAGTTAAGTAGAGGGAGAAGGAAAGAGGATTGGAGTTTGTCAGATGGAAGGTTGAAATCTCCTAGAACAGTGAGAGGAGTGTTAACAGAAGGAAAAAAACTAAGAAGAATGTCCATTTCATCTAGAAAGTTTCCTAGAGAGCCAGGAGGACGGTAAATAACTAAGATGTGGAGGTTAATTGGAGAGGTTACCTTAACTGCATGAAATTCAAATGATGAAAAACTGAGATGAGACAGGGGGATTGGCGAGAAGGACCATCTCTTGGACAACAGGAGACCCGTACCACCACCTCTACCAGTTTCTCGTGGAGTGTGAGAGAATACATAGGCAGAGGATAGGGCAGCAGGTGTAGCAGAGTTCTGAGGAGATATCCAGGTCTCAGTTATTGCCAGAAAGTCAAAAGAGTAATGGGTAGCTATTGCAGAGATAAAATCTGCTTTCCTTACAGCAGATTGGCAGTTCCAGAGCCCACCTGCCACCAGCGCAGGGCAATGAGACAGAATTGGAGGGTAGATGAGGTTTCTGGAGGATCTGCCTCTGCTGTGTGAGTAAAAGCATCTTGGTCTGTGAGCACTGACAGAGATAGGTTGAAGACACATGCTACTGTAGACTGAAGTAATTGTCTATAAAACTTGGTGAACAAGAGTTTGAGTCAATTCTCTGCACTTGCTATCTAGATTGTTGACTAACTTTGTTGTAGTATATGCTTATTAACCGCTACAGACACTTGTGTCTGTAGCGGAGACACCTTCAATATAAGTAGCTAAGCCCTGCCCACAATTCACACCTTAAGGAAGCCTGAAACTACTGTTGATTAATTACCTGAGAACAATTTGCTTTAGACCTACTTCAATCACACTGTAATCAACACTACCAAACAGCAAAAACTAGGTACAGTATACAGTAAGAACCAATTGTGTTTCAAAAACAGTACAAAAGTTAAAAACCTACCTTACCAGTGGAGAAGAATCCAATATAGAAAACTAAAGCACACATGAAAAGCCGACATGCAACATGCATGCAAACACTTACTCAAGATCTATACCAATTTCCTGTACAGGGTCGCGGCGGGCCTGGAACCTATCCCAGGAGACTTAGGGCACAAGGCGGGGTGCCAATCCATCATAGGGCACACCTACACAGGCACTTACAGACATGCTCATTCACACACTACAGGCCAATTAGCCTAATCTGTATGTCTTTGGACTGTGGTAGGAAACCGGAGTACCCGGAGGAAATCCACCAAGCACGGGGACAACATGCAAACTCCATGCACACAGACCTGAGGTGTGAATCGAACCAGGAATCTGGAGGTGCAAGGCGACAATGCTAAGCACTACACCACCATGCTGCCACATACAAACACAAATATTTTGTACGTACTGTATGTGTGTGTGTGTGTGTGTGTGTGTATTATACTCTTACTTTTCAATGTACTTTAAGGGAGCGCGACATCTCTTTATCTCACTCAAGCAAATTTATAACGTCGTAGCAAACAGGACAGTCAATTCAATTCTGTTCTTCCCCATTTGTGGTTGTGATAGTCTGATTTTCATATGCTTTTGGCCCTTTTTGGAAATAAAACAACAGTTTGTCCTCTAACTGAAAAAGCCATTTCAACACTTTGAGCATCACTTGGAAGGTCATCACGCCCTTTTCTCCTCTGCATCAGCATACACAAGTGACACACACACGGATACACAAAACCACCCATTGGAATATTGAAGTACACTGATAGCAATCGGCGCTGCTTTGCTTTCAGAAAGGCCCGTATCAAACAATGTAGCACTGTAAGCAGCATACTTCAGCAGTGGAGGATCATTGCTGTCTATTTGGCTGGTGTTCACTAAACAGGACGCTATTGTGAAACTGAAATGGAATATAGAGTGAGAGAGCATCAGACTGGCAGAGAAACAAAGACAGAATAAAAGAGAGCAAAAAGTAGTAGTGAATGCAAGTTTTTGTGTGTGTACCGCGGTTGTAACATGGCAACATCACCCACGTCTATCAGTACAGGAGAAATGACAAAAGGCCCTAAATGATGGATGCACTATGAGGAGTTCCATGTGGGCTCTGTTTTGCACTAGATAGCCAGCACTGCACTGCACTAATGAGGCCTGGGTAGGAGTTATGAACTTGTTGGAATGAAGATAACTAAGACGCTTTAGTCATGCTCTTTTTTTTCCAAAGAGGTACCTAATAACTCCATTTATTCCATCTGCACATCTGAGGATAATCCAGGAGACTGTAACTCTTGCTTTAAGACATAAACCCCCTGTAATGTTTCTGTAAAGTTTATTCAGCAGATAATATTGCAAAAATGTTACAGAAGTTATTGGGGTAAAAAATGAGAAGGATGAGGAGGCAGGCAAGCTCGGTGATCTCCAGCACATCAAACTCTTGATTCACTTGTCAGGAGTCTCAAACACCATTGGGTTTTTGATTTCTTTCATGCTGAGAAATGGATAAAGTGCAACCATTAGCAAAAGTTTTGACCACCATGTCTTGAATTCCATGTTGTGTTTGGTGTGTCCGTATTTCATTAGGTTAATTTCAGATTTATTAATCAACCAATATCAGGTGTTAATTGGTATTTCCTGTGTACTTTTGTGTTCTGTAATTGATTAACAGATGCTCCAATCTTCCTGATATACTCTAGTACAGAAAATGAGTGAGAGTGAGTGTGTAAAATCATTGAGTTACTTTCAGATTTACAAACCGGATTCCAAAAAAGTTGGGACACTAAACAAATTGTGAATAAAAACTGAATGCAATGATGTGGAGATGGCAAATGTCAATATTTTATTCAGAATAGAACATAGATGACAGATCAAAAGTTTAATCCGAGAAAATTTATCATTTTAAAGGAAAAATATGTTGATTCCAAATTTCACGGTGTCAACAAATCCCAAAAAAGTTGTGACAAGTAGCAATAAGAGGCTGGAAAAAGTAAATTTGAGCATAACGTAGAGCTGGAAGACCAATTGACAGTAATTAGGTTAATTGGCAACATGATTGGGTATAAAAAGAGCTTCTCAGAGTGGCAGTGTCTCTCAGAAGCCAAGATGGGTAGAGGATCACCAATTCCCACAATGTTGCGCAGAAAGATAGTGGAGCAATATCAGAAAGGTGTTACCCAGCGAAAAATTGCAAAGACTTTGCAGTTATCATCATCAACTGTGCATAACATCATCCGAAGATTCAGAGAATCTGGAACAATCTCTGTGCGTAAGGGTCAAGGGCGTAAAACCATACTGGATGCCCGTGATCTCCGGGCCCTTAAACGACACTGCACCACAAACAGGAATGCTACTGTAAAGGAAATCACAGAATGGGTTCAGGAATACTTCCAGAAACCATTGTCAGTGAACACAATCCACCATGCCTCCCGCCGTTGCCAGCTGAAACTCTACAGTGCAAAGAAGAAGCCATTTCTAAGCAAGATCCACAAGCACAGGCGTTTTCATTGGTCCAGGGATCATTTAAAATGCAGTGTGGCAAAATGGAAGGCTGTTCTGTGGTCAGACGAGTCACGATTCGAAGTTCTTGTTGGAAATGTGGGACGCCATGTCATCCGGACCAAAGAGGACAAGGACAACCCGAGTTGTTATCAACGCTCAGTTCAGAAGCCTGCATTTCTGATGGTATGGGGTTTCATGAGTGTGTGTCGCATGCAGCTTGCATATCTGGAAAGCCACCATCAATGCAGAAAAATATATTCAGGTTCTAGAACAACATATGCTCCCATCCAGACGTCATCTCTTTCAGGGAAGATCCTGCATTTTTCAACAAGATAATGCCAGAACACATTCTGCATCAATCACAACATCATGGCTGCGTAGGAGAAGGATCCGGGTACTGAAATGGCCAGTCTGCAGTCCAGATCTTTCCCCTATAGAGAACATTTGGCGCATCATAAAGAGGAAGGTGCGACAAAGAAGGCCCAAGACGATTGAACAGTTAGAGGCCTATATTAGACAAGAATGGGAGAGCATTCCTATTTCTAAACTTGGGAAACTGGTCTCCTCTGTCCCCAGACGTCTGTTGAGTGTTGTAAGAAGAAGGGGAGACGCCACACAGTGGTGAAAATGGCCTCGTCCCAACTTTTTTGGGATTTGTTGACATTTTGATTCACCATATTTTTCCCTTAAAATGATACATTTTCTCGGATTAAACTTTTGATCTGTCATCTATGTTCTATTCTGAATAAAATATTGACATTTGCCATCTCCACATCATTTCATTCAGTTTTTATTCACAATTTGTTTAGTGTCCCAACTTTTTTGGAATCCGGTTTGTATTAATGAAGGCTGTCCTAACTGAATAATACAAATCATATATGTACAACAAGCAGTAGCAAACAGCAGATGTATGCTTTTATATAGATATATGATATAGATGTCACGGCACACCAGGTCACGCCCACCTGTCAAACCAAGCCATGATCTCCCACAAATCCATTCCATACTCCAGTTCACAGTTTCAATTTTTTATTTTTAATTTTATTTTTTTTTATTTTATAGAACTTTACTAATCCCAGAGGGAAATTGCTCAATTTTCACATATCCCAATTAGGAAACTGGGGTCAGAGTGCAGGGTCAGCCAGCTTACGGAGCAGCGCCCCAGGAGCAGATAGGGTTAAGGGCCTTGCTCAACAGTGGCAACTTGGCGATGCTGGGGTTCGAACCCCCGACCTTCGGATCAGTAACCCAGTGACCCACAGCCTTAACCGACTGAGCCACCACTGCCCCGTAAAACGGCACCTCATTAACCGGCTCCAGCACAGCTGTTCCTCATTTCAATCACAACCCTGCTCTATTTAACTTGCTCACAAACAACCACTCCTTGCCAGATTATTGTGTGCCTTAATGCCCAATTCTCCAGCGATTTCACCTGCCTTGCTACTCGGATCTCGACTCACGCTTTGTTTTACGGATCACGGCTTTGGTTCTTGTCTTGGATTGTTGTTGGTTAAGATTATCGAGAATAGTGGTTGAGTGTGGGGCCCCCTTGTACTCCCAGAATTACCTGGGGGCCCGGGCTTTTAACGGGCAGGCTTGCACCAAGTGGCCCGCCTGGCCACAGTAGAAGCAGGAACCTTCATCACGACGGCGTTGGCGTTCCTTTGGTGAAAGTCGTGTACGGCCAATTTGCATGGGTTCAGGTGGGATTTCAGTCTTGGTGAAGTCTGGGATGGTGACTTGAGCAAAAGCCGGAGTATAGGGCAACTGGTGGGCTTTGGCAAGGTGATCGCACTTACGGGCATCAATGCGGGTAGCGAGATCCATGAGCTCTTGAAGAGTGGAAGGGAGGTCTCGAGCAGCCAGCTCATCCTTGATGGAGTCAGCCAGTCCATGAAGGAAAGTGTCGTAAAGTGCTTGACGATCCCAACCACAAGAGGGTGCCAGAGTCCTGAAATCAATGGCATAATTGTGAACTGAACGAGTTCCTTGACATAAGTTGAGAAGTTGACCCGCCGCCTGTCGTCCAGAAAAAGAACGATCGAACACTTGCCTCATTTCGTTGGTTAACGCCATGAAGGTGGCGCAGCAGTCGACTTGGGCATCCCATAGGGATGTTCCCCATTCCCTTGCTCTGCCAGAAAGAAGAGTAATGACGTAGGCTACCTTTGAACGTTCCGTGGAGAAGGATGAGGCTTGGAGCTCAAGCAAGAGAGAACACTGAGAGAGGAAGGAAGGGCAGGTAAGTGGGTCGCCATCGTATGTGGGTGGTGCAGGGAGGCGTGGTTCATGGCGGGTAATGGGTGCCAGTGGTGGCGGTGGTGGCTGAGAAGCAGGAGATGTAATAAGGTGCAGTTGCTGGATCTGATCAGTGATGGAGGTCAGCGTCTGCGTGACGGTGTGGAGCGTGGTCATGATTTGCTGAATATCCTGCTGATGAAATCCTAGAAGGGTGCCTTGGCTCTGCAGCGCCGCCCCCAGCTGTGCAATCTCCGCTGGATCCATTACTGGCCAGATTATACTGTTACGGTCCGGACGGGCATGGTGGATCCAAGTGCAGAGCGCGTGTTGTTAAATGCACTGATTACCTTGTGAAGATGAGGCATGAGTTGGCCGCGGTGCAAAGCAGGGGTGCTGTGCTTGCTTCGTGGAGAAGAGTCGCAGTGGTGAGCATGCGTGGGTCAAAGCAGAGAAGACAAACAGGGTCCGTGATCCGAATTCGTGGTCGAGATGCGAGAGTGGGGTTCGTTATCCAGAAATCCAAACAAACAACAATCCAAGACAAGAACCAAAGCCGTGATCCGTAAAACAAAGCGTGAGTCGAGATCCCGAGTAGCAAGGCAGGTGAAATCGCTGGAGAATTGGGCATTAAGGCACATAATAATCTGGCAAGGGGTGGTTGTTTGTGAGCAAGTTAAATAGAGCAAGGTTGTGATTGAAATGAGGAACAGCTGTGCTGGAGCCGGTTAATGAGGTGGCAAAATTGAAACTGTGAACTGGAGTATGGAATGGATTTGTTGGAGATCATGGCTTGGTTTGACAGGTGGGCGTGACCTGGTGTGCCGTGACAATAGATATGCGGGGCCTTTCCCAGGAGACTTAGGGCATGAGGCAGGGTACACCCTGGACTGGGTGCCAATCCATCGCAGGGCACACACTCATATGAACAATTTGAGGAGGTAGGAGGAAACCAGAGTACCTGGAGGAAACCCACCAAACATGGGGAGAACAAGCAAACTCCATGCACACAGAGACAGGAATCAACCCTGGCTGGGACTCGAACCTGCACCCTGGAGGGACAAGGTGACAGTGCTAACTACTAGGCCACCATGCTATTTTTGACAATTATGATAACATTGATTTCTTTTTTTTATTTATCAAATTTAAAGTTACTGTTGATATTTTATTTTTTTAAATAGATGCTGCGGAGATGGTATTTTCTCACTTTGTAGGTAAATGTACAATTTGGCCTGGAGGGGTGCGCAAACTTTTATACTCCATTGCTCATTTAACGATCCTGGAGTTGATGTATGATATCATTTCAGCAATAGAACCTGAAAAAAAAACAGATTCACACACATGCATACATACAGTACACACACACACACACACACACACTATAATCAAATCTCATTCAAAGTGTATGTTGTGGTTTGTAATTACAGAGTGGAAGCCTCTCTGAGTGCTACTGCTTGAAGAGATGTATGATCACTCTCTCATTCTCTGCGGCTCGCTCGCTTTCTCTAATGTTCTGCAGTCTAACCTGTGTTCGCACTGTGCCACTGAGCGTGCTCCGAGGGAACATTCAACAATGTGTATAATTAACTATGAATATTAAGGATGGAGGGAAGAGTCAGGGGAAAAGCAGCGAGTGGTTGTACTGGAGCAGAGTGAACAAGAGACGTGATGTGTTACTATAAGACTACAATACAGATTCACTCTCAGACTTTTTTTTGCTGCATCTCTATTAATGTTTCAGTTGCAGAGAAAATGAAGTTAATGCTCAAACTCTAAACTGAACTAGTCAATAATAGAGTTATGATGGATGTTTAGCTGAGCAGCTGATGTGAGATATATCTTTGCTGCTCTTCCACTGACGTGATCGTGCGTCATTATGGTCCATGAAGCAAGCGAGACATGTTAATTAACAGATTAATTCTGGTTCCTTCAATTTCTTATTATTTCATAATAATTTGTTTCTTATACATCTAATGAGTTGTGGTTGAACTCAGATGTAAAAGGTCATGGTCTTTCTTTTGTTCTTGTATTAAAAGCTGCTGAAATGTTAAGCTTCTACTTTAGGCATCATGGTGGCTTAGTGGTTAGCACTGTCGCCTTGCACGTCCGGGTTAATTCCCGTCTCGGGGTCTGTGTGCGTGGAGTTTGCATGTTCTTCCCGTGCTTGATGGGTTTTCTGTTTCCTCTAGGCTAATTCCCATTCCCAAATTGGAGAGGTGGGTAGTAACAAGTTACATTTACTCCGTTACATCGTCTACAAGATCGGCGGTTCAAGCCCCAGCTCCGCCAGGTTGGGCCCTCGAGCATGGCCCTTAACCCTGTCTGCTCCAGGGGTGCCGTAAGATGGCTGACCCCTGCCTACTAACAAGAAGCTGGGATATGTGAAGAATAAAGAATTTCATTGTGCAG
The DNA here is from genome assembly GCA_030522415.1 of Channallabes apus. Taxonomy (NCBI): domain Eukaryota; kingdom Metazoa; phylum Chordata; class Actinopteri; order Siluriformes; family Clariidae; genus Channallabes; species Channallabes apus. The sequence continues at coordinate 22,629,334 of CM060106.1, forward strand.
TAATGTATGTGTGATAAATTAGTTAACTTTTAGTTTAGTAGATTTGTGAAGAAGAAACGCTACTCTTAGGCCTTGTTCACACAGGCGTTAAAATCGAGCGTTTTTCTGCCGTTCGTAGCATCCGGTGAGCGCGGATCAAGTGCCGAGGGTTTTCTACACATACGTACAGTAGGAGTCAATGAGAGTGTTCACACGGGCTTTGGTGACATGCGTTTGTCCGGCAGCGCATTTATATGGCGTCAAAAAAGCAAATCCCAACGAACACAAGGAAAAAGCTTCTAGTGCGTTTTCTTCGTGTTCATTTTACGCTTCGGAGGACCGGATATATTCCATGATCCTACAGGCTACACATACTGTGGAAATGCGGAAAAAAGCTAAATAAAGCTGCAGCAGACAATCAAAAGTGGAAACTGACATCCGACAGTAATTGAAAAACTTGTGCGGAAATTTTCGCATTTCTTCATAAACCACAAAAAAACTTTCTTTGATCTGACGTTGTGCAGTTCAGAGGGTGAACCCAGTAGCGGCGACGATTTTTTTCTCTTCCTACGTCGCCGTATTACGATAATTTTTAAAACAAGAAGATTAATGTCTAATATAGCAAAATGGTCCGTATTAAAAGGAGGCACCTTAAATAAAATGACAAGGGCTTTCCAGTTCCCGACACACTGCCCCCCACAGGTTAACACTCAAACTACAATTTGGGATGCAGGCTGGCGTTGAACGAACGCCAGTGTAGAAGTCAATCGAGCGGCACTACAAAACGCAACATAAACGTCTAGGACGTTCAGAGCTCGTTCGTTTATCCAAAAATTTAACGCCGGTGTGAACAAGGCCTAACTCTGCTACATTCGGCTACACTCGACTCGTTCCTTTTCTACCCATTTATTCTACACATGCAGCTGCTAGATCTAAAGTACAATCACATGACTCCGTTTGACCAATCACCTGCGGTAACAATAATCAAATATAGTCACATGACCACACCCAAACCGGCAGCATTGTGGGGTAAAAAATCTTCAGCCGGCATCCCTGGCATCACAAAAGCATGTTGAAACAGAACATATTATAATAATAATAATTATATATATACGACGATTGAAACAGTTACTCAGGACTTGATTATCTTTTCACTGAATACTTTTTTACTCTTACTTGAGTAATATTTTGCATGACTACTTTTTACTGTACTTCTACTTGAGCAATATTATTTTGAAGTACTGTTACTCTTACTTGAGGAAACTTTTTTGGCTACTCTACCAACCTCTGCCAATTTGCATGTAGTGTGTGAATAAGCGTGTGAGTGTGCCTTGCAATGGATTGGCACCTGGTCCAGGGTACACCCCGCCTCATCTCCACACTGAATCTCCTGGGTTAGTCCCCAGGCCCCCAGAGACCCTGTACACAGGATAAAGCAGGATGCAGGATAGACGATGAGTGAGTGAGTGCGCTTCTACTTTAAAGGTCCCATATTCCTACTATATTTCTACTATTTGTTTAATATACTGTATAATACTCTGAAATTAAAGGTTTCAGAGGTCCCTCAAAGTGTATGTGAGTTAATGCTCCAGCTGACATTCACCTCAAATAATGCATTTTTTTCACACCTCAAACTCCCTTGATTTCACTTCACATGCAGAATGTTCTGTTTGTGTCTATGTAAATGAGACACTGATGACCTGCACCACCTCCAGGAAATAGCAGAGCTGGCAACAAGCTGGGGGAGGGTATGAGGTCACAATCGAAGGGCAAGTAATGGTTCTAAAACATGAAACCTGTCATGCACACTCAATCTGCGCCCGGCACTAGGACCCGGAAGTAAGGCGGGCGCCAAACCAGGAAGTATAAAAGAGGTAAACAAACGATGGCTTACCACTCAGTCATTGAGTTCGCCCGATGCCATTTCGGAATCGTTCGTCAAACCGTGAGTACTCACTTTCTTGGTCTTGCTTCCTGTTTGAGTGTGTGTTTATAGGACGCGGGTTTGATTTGTGTCTTTCCCTTGCTCTTTCTATCGTGAGAGTCCTTAGACTAAATAGCGTGATTATCCTGCCTACTCGTGCACTTCCGCGTTTGGGTTTACCATTCACGCAACAAAGGGCTAACCGCTAAGCTACGTCTTCTGCTCATCTCCGGTTAGTTCGTGACAGAATGACTGAGTCCGCAGTTAACCCAGCGGATTACGCTCACCTCTGCGACGTGGTAGATGGACACGTTCGGTTGATTGATCGGCTGAACGCAGAGATCGCGACTCTCCGCAGTAGCGTCCAAGACCTTGCGGCCTTGCGGCGCGAGGTGGCGGAGCTGCGGCGCGAGGTCGCGGATCTTCGGCGCGAGGCTGTCAGTCCTCCGGCTGGTCTATCTCCCGTCGCGGTTGCTGCCGTGCCGCCATCTTCACCTTCACCTGATGTATTTTTATCACTACCGGACAAATGGGATGGCACAGATGGGAGATGTAGCGTTTTTCTAACCGCACTGGATCTTGTGTTTGAGTTTAATTCCACCAGATACTCCACAGACCGACTGCGCATCGCTCTCCTCGTCTCATTGCTATCCGGGCAGGCAGCTGAGTGGGCCACGGCGGTTCTTCACTCCGATTCAGACACGGCACATTCTTATAATGAATTCACCAAACAACTGAGACTCACCTTTGAACATCCAGCAGGTGAGGTGGAGACCGACACCAGATTATACCATCTGCGGCAGGCAGGTTCGTCCATGAGCCGTTACACGGCGGAGTTCCGTACTCTCGCCGTCCAAACCACCTGGGGTGACACCGCTCTCCGGACAACCTACTACGAGGGACTGGCGTCATATATTAAAGACGAGCTCGTGGGACGGGAGCTACCTGCGACGCTGGAGGGTCTCGTTCAGCTAGCTCTCCGGATCGACCAACACCGAATCTCTCGTCCCAAACCAGCCCCACGAAACCTGACACCTGCCGTTTCATCATCTCCACATACCACATCACGACCATCCATCACCCCCTCTCACGTTCCCGCACCTGAAGCACGACCCACATTCAACTCCACCGTCTCTGGTGCTGTCGGTTCTCCACCACCCGCCGTGGTTAACACGGGAGCCGGGGAACCCATGCAATTAGGACGCGCCTCCTTGACCGCTGCAGAACGGGAGCGACGATTTAAGGAGGGGCTCTGCGCGTACTGTGGGTCCAGCGCACATCACCGAGCCATCTGCCCCCGTCGTCCGGAAAACGCTCAGACCCGGTGAGGAACGAGGGCAACTCACCGGGTCATCTCCAACTCTCCTCAGTCACCACCCCGACCTCCCGTCTCGCGGTCCAAGTAAGTCTCCAGTTTAACCACAAACGAGTCAGAAGTGCTGCATTTATCGATTCAGGTGCCGCAGGGAACTTCATTGACTCCACCTATGCCAATAAATTGGGGATAAAACTCGAGGCGTTATCCCAGCCGGTTCGGATCACATCCGTTGACGGTCGGCCCTTAGCCTCCAGCCCCATCACCAATCAGACCCAGCCCATCACCCTAATCATCAACAACCATCAGGAACGGATCCAGCTTCATCTCACCTCCATCACCTCACCACCCATCATTCTCGGGTACCCATGGCTGCTTCAGCATGACCCCCTCATCTCCTGGGCCCAGAACCGGATCCTTCAGTGGGGGCCGACCTGCTCCGAGCTCTGCCTACAAGCACCGGCTGGGACGTGCTCTAGGGAGTCCGAGGCCCCCGACGTCGACACCAACGCCATTCCTGCCATGTACCGGGACCTGGCTGAAGTGTTCTGCATAAAACGAGCCACGCACCTTCCACCCCATCGCCCCTATGACCTGGCGATTGACCTCCAGCCGGGCTCGGTGCCCCCCCGCGGCCATCTCTACTCCCTCTCCAACACCGAGACGCAGGCGATGGAGGAGTATGTATCAAACGCTCTCCGCCAAGGCACCATCAGGCCCTCCTCATCGCCCGCCGCCGCGGGGTTCTTCTTTGTGAAGAAAAAAGGAGATGAACTTCGCCCATGTGTCGACTATCGGAGGCTGAATAACATCACCATCAAAAACCGACACCCGCTGCCTCTTACCAACTCTGCCCTGGACGCCCTCTCCGGTGCCACCATTTTCACAAAGTTGGACCTTCGGAGCGCCTACAACTTGGTGCGCATCAGAGAGGGCGATGAGTGGAAGACGGCCTTCATTACACCCACGGGACACTATGAAAGTCTGGTAATACCGTTTGGACTTTGCAATGTACCCGCCGCCTTCCAGCACCTCATCAATGACATTCTCAGGGACATGCTAGGGCGGTGGGTCTTTGCATATCTGGATGACATACTAATTTACTCACGAACTGTTAATGAACATATCCAGCATGTCAGAGCAGTTCTAAAGAGATTACACGCCCATCAATTGTACTGTAAGTTGGAAAAGTGCGCTTTTCACGAGCGCTCCACCACGTTCCTGGGTTTTGTCATCTCGCCCCAGGGTGTGGCCATGGAACCGCAGAAGCTCGAAGTTGTGCGTCATTGGCCCCTACCCAAGACCCTCAAGCAACTTCAACGGTTTCTCGGGTTTGCGAACTTCTATCGTCGCTTTATCCGGGACTACAGTACGATTGCCGCCCCCCTAACTGCTCTGACCCGACCCTCATCATCCTCTTCGGGATCTCAACTCCGTCGCCATCTCAGCTTTCCAGAGACTCTGTCAACGCTTCACCACCGCTCCAATTCTTCTCCATCCAGACGCAAGCAAACCATTCGTTGTGGAGGTGGACGCCTCAGATGTGGGCGCTGGGGCTGTTCTCTCCCAGCGAGGTCCAGATCAGAAACTACACCCCTGTAGTTTCTTCTCCAAAAAATTTGATGCCACTCAGCAGCGATACGGGGTAGGGGACCGCGAGCTGCTGGCCATAAAGTGGGCTTTGGAGGAATGGCGTCACTGGCTCCAGGGCGCCAGGGAGCCATTCATTATCTGGACCGACCATCAAAACCTCATCACCATCCGTAGTCTAAAACAGCTCAACCCGAGGCAGGCGCGATGGGCACTATTCTTTGAACAGTACAACTTCCATCTGTCCTACCGCCCGGGGTCTAAGAACACCAAGGCCGACGCCCTCTCCCGACAGTATGAAGAAGACGTCACCCGGGCGGAACCCGCGCCTGTCCTCCCACCATCCAAAATCATTGCACCTATCCACTGGGATTTGGAGACCAGGGTCCGCCAGGCACAGGCAACGGAGAACGAACCGGCAGGTGGGCCGCCTGGACGCCTCTACGTGCCCCCAACAATGAGAACTGAAGTGATGCAATGGGGCCACACCTCACCCATCTCCGGACACCCAGGCACCCGACGCTCCCTACAGTTTATTCAGCGAGCCTTCTGGTGGCCCTCCATGGCCCGGGACATCGGCGAGTTCGTCCAGGCGTGCCCAGTGTGCGCCAGGGCTAAAGACACCAATCAGCCGACCCCGGGGGAACTCCAACCACTCCCTATTCCCCGTCGGCCCTGGTCGCACATTGCCATCGATTTCATCACGGGCCTGCCGGATTCAGAAGGAAAGACTACCATCTTGACCATTATCGACCGTTTCTCCAAAGCCGTGCACCTGGTGGCCCTATCCGGAGCTGATATTAGAGCACGTAGTCCGCCTGCATGGGTTCCCCAAAGACATCGTCTCGGACAGAGGGCCCCAGTTCACTGCCTGGTTCTGGAAGGCCTTCTGCCGTCTGATCAATTCCACCTGCAGCCTATCTTCTGGGTACCATCCCCAGACCAATGGTCAGACGGAGCGGGCCAACCAACAACTGGAGCGCTATTTGAGATGCTTCGTTGCCGATCGCCAGCGCTCCTGGGCTCGCTACCTCCTATGGGCTGAGTTGTCTCACAACCTTCACGTCTCCTCTGCCACCAATCTCAGTCCGTTCGAGGTATGCCACGGTTTCCAACCTCCGATGTTCGAACACCAAGAACCGGAGGTTGACGTACCCTCAGCCCAACAGTTGGTCCGCAGGTGTCAGCGGCTCTGGACCCAAGCCAACCAAGCCATCCAACAAGCCAACACCCGCTATGCTGCTCAACATCGCCGCCGACACCCCCCGGGACGTTTGTATAACGTAGGTGACAAGGTCTGGATATCTACAAAAAATCTTCATTTACACACTGAGTCAAAGAAGCTATCACCCAGGTTCATCGCACCATATCGCATCCACCTCAGAATCAACCCTGTCACCTACCGGCTCCAGCTGCCTGCGGCGCTCCGAATTCACCCGGTATTTCACACTTCACAGCTCAAACCCTTCACTACATCACCTATGGTTCCACCCACCCCCCCTGCTCCTCCTCCCCGAATCATCGACGGTGGTCCTGCCTATACCGTACGCAGGATCCTGGATTCGCGACCTCGGGGCAGAGGCATCCAATATCTAGTCGACTGGGAGGGTTATGGCCCCGAGGAGCGATCCTGGATTCCGGCCCGGTTCATCCTCGACCCCGAACTCATCAGGGACTACCGTCATAGGGTATCCTCCACCCCAGGACCGTCTGGAGCCGGTCCTGGACAGGGGGGTACTGTCATGCACACTCAATCTGCCCCGGCACTAGGACCCGGAAGTAAGGCGGGCGCCAAACCAGGAAGTATAAAAGAGGTAAACAAACGATGGCTTACCACTCAGTCATTGAGTTCGCCCGATGCCATTTCGGAATCGTTCGTCAAACCGTGAGTACTCACTTTCTTGGTCTTGCTTCCTGTTTGAGTGTGTGTTTATAGGACGCGGGTTTGATTTGTGTCTTTCCCTTGCTCTTTCTATCGTGAGAGTCCTTAGACTAAATAGCGTGATTATCCTGCCTACTCGTGCACTTCCGCGTTTGGGTTTACCATTCACGCAACAAAGGGCTAACCGCTAAGCTACGTCTTCTGCTCATCTCCGGTTAGTTCGTGACAAAACCAACACTGAAGTGACAAACCATGCAATTACTTGAATGTCCACTGGGAGCCGGCCGGCTCCAAAGACCTCATTTTATAACGCCTGAGTTTACAACAGGAATAAACACGTGTACAGCCTGGTTCCAAAAAAAAAAAAAACGAAAATAAAAAAAATGGTTTTGGTCCCCATAGTTAGGTCTATCGTTCCTGACAATTATATGGCGGGAATTTCTTTTTTTAAATGTAACTCATCAGTTAAAATTATGCATGAATAGCGGTGTGGCCGATTTGAGTAGTTTAATGTATCACGAGAAATGAAGGAGTTGATATGGGACTATGTGTAGGGTATGATTGATGGAGTCAAATCAAATGCAATGTAATGTTTACATGTAAATCTATATTTTTACTTTACTTCTACTTTAGCATTTTGGCTAAGCTAAATTTAAGCCAGCTAGCTTGTGTTAACTATGGTAAGTTGGTACAGTATGTTCCAACCAATAGCCAGGCCTGGCTGCTTTCATACTGGTTTATTCAAAGGAAACAACGTTCCTCCAGGACCAAGGTGCTACATGCAACATACATTTACAACATAAATTAACTGAAGAGCTAAAACTAGCTAACTAAGAGGCCTAGTTAGCCGGCTAGCGGAGACAAGACAGGACAGATTAACCTGACAACATACATTTTTAACAACATACATAAATTAACAAAAACTAACTAGCTAACCTAGAGACAGACAACATAAAGTGCATGTGTGGATGTGCAAACAAGAGCGATTTCACTGATTTCAGAACAGTTACAATCTTAGAGAACTTGTTTCACTTTTGCTGTTCAGATCTTGGATCACATTTTGTCTCAATCACAAGTCACTTTTGGAGCATTTATCATTGGAATAAATATAAATGTTAACAGCATAATGATCATTTTAGGTAATAAATACTTAAACATCTGTTAACATACTGTAACTCCATGCTGTTCTTTCCTCCTATTTGCCCATTTATGGATTAGCCTGCAATAAGACTGGTCACAATATTCTGCAGAAATGGAAATGGAAATTAGGACAAAAAAGCATCTAATGTTTTTTCTCTTTTTTTTTTGCATTTTTTTTTTCACACACTTTGGAGAAAATATCTATAAATGACTATGTGAAATGAATGTATTGTTAAAATGGCTGGTTTTAGTGTCTATAGGAAATAAAGTCAGCACATTGTATTTTTTTGTAAGTATTGTGTGACGAAGAAGTTCTAACCAAGAATTCTATATCGTTCTGCCCAGCAGAAAATTAGTTATTACTTTCATTAATTAGACATTCATTAGACCTCGTTCGCTTTATTTTCATGGTTCGGTTTCAGTGTCTATTAGTTAAATGTCATGTGATCTGTGAATTTTTCCCCCCCTTTCTATGGAAATGTAAAGGAATACGTTCCCTCTCATTACTCTGATCAGATTTCCCTCTCACAGCGGTGCGTTTATTCTGGCCAAGGGAAAGCTGTCAGCCATTATTATTATATCTTCAAGACAAGAGCATATGTAGGAAAGGAGAACCGGCGAGCTGGGATTCATTTCTAACCCTCACTGATAATGCATACGTAAATAAACCTCTGTTCAGGAATCTTACGGCAAAATACGAAGTGATGGAGTGAGATATACAATGCATAGTTGCAATAAACATTGTCTGGGTTAAATAACTACTAGGCATTTTCCTATGTACAAATGCTTTCCTTATTTCGGTGCTGCACAGACAGTAATGAAGAACAGGAAGATAAAACCTACGTGGACATTGAAAACCTCTAGACGTTGCCTAATGGAAGTGGCTAAAGAATTATATTACATATAGTGACTTTAGATCAGTCTATATAGACTGGTAAAGACTGGTATGGGCAGCATGTTAACTGTTCCGCTCACAGCTTGTTAACCACTCTGTGTGTGTGTGTGTGTGTGTGTGTGTGTGTTTATGAGTACAGGATGGACGGAAGCAGGGCTAAGACAGCTGTTAAAGCCTTGAGGACAGGAGTTAGAGAGCGCACGTTAAATCAGCCAGGTGTGAGCGTTACCATGACAACCACAGTAGCAGTGAAGAGTAACAGAGAGACATACGGTGGGGGGGATAGAAAGAGATGGTAGGAGGCCTGGTTTAAGTGGAGTCTGCATGCTCTTTGACGTCAGTCGGCCTCTTGACTATGAGATAGGACCTGCTGGGTGTTAATCATATGACCGTGAAACCTGAAAATACCATGTCCCTTCCAAGCAAACGCCACAATATGTCAACATTTTGAATATTCTCCATTTTCTGGAAAGATATTCAAGTGTTTATTACCTAAAAAGATCATTATGTTGTTAACATTTATATTAATTCCTCTAATAAATGCTCCAAAAGTGACTCATGACTGAGACAAAATGTGATCCAAGATCTGAACAGTTAATCCATGCTTTGTTTTTTGTAAATATGCATACACATTAACAGTTGACACTTGGCCATGTTAGATTTCATGTGAGGAAACAGGAAATTATAAGAGCTAAGCAAAAGGCTTATTCACTCAGTAGCACTTCAGGTCCCAATCTGCAAAGAAGTACCTGATTTAGAGCAAAAAAATCATTAATGGACTATGTGGACTATATGTTATGTGGTTCTTCTGGAAATGTTTCTAATTCAGAAATGATTTATGTGACTATGGGAAAACTATCTAAATGATAAAATCACACAGTTACAGACAAAAAACTAAACTTGGCATGTCAAGATCATCAATTGTCAATAACTACTACTACTAATGATAATAATAAGAAGAAGAAGAAGAAGGAAAAGAAGAAGAATACAGAGTACAGTAGATAAGTCAATATAACCCTGTTAAAAAAGTAATAATGTCAGATCTTTTTTCTGCCTTTCATGTGACATAGAAACCAACTGTCACTGTACTCCCCCTCATATACAAGTCCTCAGAAAGGACTTCCACTACTTTTAATATCGTTACTTTATTTCATATCTCATTTCAGTCCGATTAGACCCTGCATGTCACATGACCTGATTACGTTATACCTGATCTGAGTTTATCACTGATTACTTAATGTATTTTAATTTCAGGTTTCTGTTTAACATTATCTTACATCTATTTCGTTGCTGTTGTGATTGCACCATGTTGCCCTGTAGGCTTTGCTATCTCATTTCATACTTTAGTTCCCATTCCTGCTTGTGGTTTCTCTGTGTTCCATAAAGTAAAGTCTACATTTTCATCTTTGCTTCTTATTTTAATGCCTGACACAATGCAAGACTGATGCAGGGGATTCAATATAAGACTTCAGCGCAATCCATTTAATCCAAGCAGGGCTGCCCTGCAGAACTTCTTGCAGAGGTTAACCCAATGACCTCCACTGCAGAGCTTCATCTCAAGGTCTTTCCTTCAGTGTCAACCTGGTAGCCACAAGTCCCAACACAGACTTTCAGAAAAGGACAAATATCAACCTCTCCAGCAGAGAGCACACAGTCTGCCCTACAAAAAGATGGCCACTCCAGCCATGAACCCACACCATGTACCAGCCAGAGTCCTACCAGAGGCTAGCAAGGCAGCCTTCTAGCTGGTATTGCAGGTGGGGGTTGACAGGGCAAACCGTCTTAACCAGGGGACAAAATAGAGGTCTGTTTGGGGAATTATTCATAAAGAGATTTTTTTGAGGAAAAAAAAACAAACAAAACAAAAACAATCCTGGCATTAGAAGTATTAAACAAATGTGTTGTAGTGGCCCAGTCAGACCCCGGGCCTAAATCTATTGAAAACCTGTGAATGACTTGAAGAGACCACTGAAGACGCTCATGCACCATGGGGCGGTGGTGGCTCAGTGTGTTAAGGCACTGAATTACTAATCTGAAGGTAGGCAGTTTGAGTCACAGCTTCACTAGGGTGCTGATGTTGGGCCTTTGAGCAAGCCCCTTAACCTGTCTGCTCCTGTATAATGGCTGACCCGGTGCTCTGACCCCTGCTCACTAACAAAAGCTGGGATATGTGAAGAATAAAGAATTTCACTGTACGGTAAAAAAAAAAAAAAAAAAATCTGGAATGAGATAAAACTGCCAAATCAACATGTATTGTTGGTATACTGTATACCCCCAAAGACTGAGTGCTACATTACAAGCAAAAAGTGCCTTAACAAAGTATTACTTATGGTGTATACAGTACATACTTATGCAACCTTAAGTTTCCTAAGCTCACTTCCTCCTTCATCCAGACTAAACAATTTCTTAGAAGTACTACTGTTAAAAGTACAGTTCTGACAAAACTCACTGAAAGATGGTTTTGGAAATGATGTTAATTTTGTGTTGTGGGCATTACAATCAGAACTGGGCACCTTTGGGAGATTTAGGAGTGGCCCATTCCTAACCCTATCTTTTGTAATAGGATTGGTTATTGCCCCAGGACCTTTTTTCAGAATTGTCGAACCTATGTCTATGAGCATTGAAGTTTACTGCTTGTGGAGATCTAGTCCCATACTAAGAGTCATCTGGATGTATAGGCTTAAACAGCTGGAAAAAACACCAAATATTACTTTGATAGCACAATATTTTCTTTTCTTTGAAATTCGGGTGGTTTAAATGCTAAGTTATTGATTTTAGTTCTATGCTAAATTAAATAAAAACTGTATTAGGTTTTTCTTCCTATTGGGAAATGGCCTAATGCTGTCCACGCATTTACAGATCCAGGATATATTTATGGTGTTACTGTTATATATCAACAGTTCTAGTCACAATTCCTATTAGGCCACTGTCTGTAATCACGCATTAACCATTAGAAGTCTCATTAATAACCATCGTACTTGTATATCAAGACATACTGTATGGAGGTCAAGAGCAGAGAAAATTGATTGTGTTGAATTGATCATATTGTGTTTATCTGTAAAGCAAAATGCTCTCCATTATCGGTGTGTATTTGAGTGACTTCTAGTTGAGGCAGTAAAACATGGGCCATCTCTCTATCTGAAAGTGTGGGTTATGAAACAAATAGGGTCAATACTTTCAATTGATGCTGGTATTAACAGAATTCACACTGTGTTGAAAATGTTTTTTTAACCACCTTTTTATTTCATTTTTCATTTCTATTTGTGCGACCACTCAATCATCTCAAACAATTGATGCAATTTTGGCAAAAATATACAGTACTTGGGATATTTTGCTGAAAGAATTGTGGCTATCTGAAACATACAGTAGTCATCATTGCAGTAATTAATGGTGATTTTTTTTTGGGCCGGGCAGTGTACAGTACATTTGAAAAGAAAAAAGAAGGACAAAAGTGGTGTCAGTAATATTATGGCCCACCTAAATTTAACTTTGTTGTAACTGCTGAGTGAAGCTGGATCTAAAGAAAGCCTTAACCATATCCACAAACCTCAGGGATTGTCTCAGAAAAGCTGGATAATCATATAAAGAAAGTGTGTGCAGGAGCTGCGTACAGCACTGCTAAATGTGCTCTTTTTTAATGAACACATGTTTTTGGTCTTGTTTTGTTGTCGCAAGTTTAGACTTGGTGATTTTGGTGTCCATACTGTACAGTATGTTGGCTTTAATATGATTTTTTAAATTTCTTCTTTATTGAACAGGTTTTAACAGATCAGAGTTGCTAGTTATTCTAAAGAGTTTTCCCGTACAGCAGGGCATGGGAAGCACGTGAGATCTGTATTACAGTTGCAGGTAATATAGGTTTTAAAACGCAGCAACAGGGTCACACCTGGTTCCTAGCTATGTTAATGAGAGTGTAATGGGATTCAGTCTGAGTCCCTGTAATCTGTAGTGTACCCAGGACATTTCAATATACTGTAGTGCCATATGAGTGTGTTAAGATTGTTAGATGTTAATTCATGTGTCATCTCACGTTTTTTTTTAGTTACTAGAATATTGCTGCACCGATCAGTACAAATGGAAATTCCTCATTCTCAGTAAATCCTGGCTGCAGTTAAGAAAGTCTAACCTGGGAACACTGGGTGCAATGCCATTCCAATGCAGTTTGCTTGCCATGCACACACACACAGACACAAAGACACACACATACAAACACATTCCTAGAGGAAATTTCGAGTACTTAATCTACCTACAGTGATATTTTAGAAAACAGGAGGAAACCAGGGAACCCACCTGGACACAGAGAAAAATGCAAACCTCTGCCCAGAACCTGAAAAAAAATTAATAATCAGCTTTTTAATCTTTAATCTTAAAACCTTACCTTTCTTGAGGAACCCAAATTTTCAACATTCAGTTTTTCTGAAGATGACAGAAAGAAGAAGAAGAAGAAGAAGAAGAAGAAGAAGAAGAGGAAAACTATACATACTGTATGGTATACATTACTTTTCAGAATACTACTGTATGACATCTATGGGCAGTGGAGGCTCAGGGGGCTAAGGCAATGAGTTACAGTACTGACCCTGCGCTCTGACCCCAGTTACACTGGTATATGAGAAGAAGGAATTTCACTGTGCTGTAATATACACTACCGTTCAAAAGTTTTAGATCACTTTCTAACTCCATGATGGTTCCTGATTTTTATTTCTTTCTACATTGTAAAGGAATGCTGAAGGCGTCCAAAAAATACATGAATCTCCTTTGAGCGTGGCCACTACCAACTCCACCACCATCATCAAGTTTGCTGACGACACCGTCGTGGTCGGCCTGATCACCAACAACGATGAGTCGGCCTACCTGGAGGAGATTGGAAATCTGGAGAACTGGTGCCAGAGGAACAATCTCCTCCTGAACGTCAGCAAGACAAAGGAGCTGATAGTGGACTTTAGTACAAAGCAGGAGAGGAACTACCAGACCCCCGTCATCAACAGGAGCCCAGTGGAGAGAGTGGACAGCTTCAGATACTGTACCTCGGTGTTCACATCAACCTGTCACATCAACACCATGGTGAAAAAAGCCCGGCAGCGTCTCTACCACCTTAGACGCTTGAGAGACTTCAGACTGCCCTCCAAGGTGCTCAGGAACTTCTACTCCTGCACCATAGAGAGCATCCTGACGGGAAACATCACGACCTGGTTTGGAAACAGCACCATGCAGGACAGACGAGCTCTACAGAGGGTGGTGCGTTCATCATCCACACCGAGCTCCCTGACCTGCACTCGTGGTGCTGGACCAAAGCCAGGAAGATCATGAAGGACCTCAGCCATCCCAACAATGGACTGTTCTCTCTGTTGTGGTCTGGGAAGCGATTTCTCTCCCTTTCCTTTCATCTACGGACCACTGCACAAATCACTTTAAATAAGTCACTTCACGAAGTCATTTTTTATGCATATTTGCACACGCCAGCCACTTCAAAACTTCTAATTTTCTGTTTTGGACATATTTCTATTTAAATTTCTATTTAATTTCTAAGAAATTTAAATTTCTATTTCTTTTCAATATTTCTATATTTGTTATACTGATATTTTGTTCTTATATTGATATTCTGTTCTTATTTGTAAAGTATATTTTACTTTGTACAGTACATTTCACTAGTTAATCTCATTTTCTAACGTATTTCTTTTATTACAATATATTTTACTTTGTACAGCATTTTTACTAGTTAATTTAATTTTTAACGTATTTCTTTTATTCATAGTTATTTTCTTATGTATAAGCTATATATATATATAAAATATATTATTTTTTAAGGTCACTGGCAGTCGTGTAAGCATTTCACTGCATATCGTACTCTGTATGACTGTTGTTGTTGTTGGTCTTTCGGCTGCTCCCGGCAAGGGGTCGCCACAGCGGAATATCCAGTCCGCACTACAACTTGGCACAGGTTTTACGCCGGATGCCCTCCCATTTTATCCGGGCTTGGGACCGGCACTGTATCCAGTGGCTGGGGTGTGGGCACTGGCTGGAATCGAACCCGGGCCGTCCGCATGGCAGGTGAAACACCTACCGATTAGCCACCAGTGCCCATTAAACAGTATCACACAGGGATCGAACCCGGGTCCCCCGCATGAAAGGGCGCGGACTTACCCACTGCACCACTCAGGCACCGTACTCTGTATGCTGTGTATGTGACAAATAAAATGTGAACAGTTGATATTGAGATGTTTCTGCTACTTCTGCTCTGTAAAGACTTCATAACGCCTCTAATCTGAGCTGCTGTTAATTGGTCACTTTTCAGGCTGATAACTCTAAATGAACTTCTCGTCTGCAGCAGAGGGAGGTTTTGGTCTCGTCCTCCTGGGACGGCCTTCATGAGAGACAGTTTCATTATGGTGCTGGACGGATTTTGCAAATGCACTTGACACAATACTGTTCTTGCAGGAACTATTACAGAAAGGCCGACCTCTGTGTCTTACAATATCAGTCTTAAAACATGTAAGAACCCTAAAATAGAGTGAGTCTTGTCTAAAATCTGTTATTACATTTTTTAATGATTAAATATATCCATCCTTAGTTCCATGAAGAAGACAAAAGGCTAACTCTGTGTTGCTCTACTGTATGTCAGGGGTTTGACTGTAATGAAAACCTGGAGCCACACCTGATTCTACCTGCATACTCAGTCGATCTTGGCCTATCAGGTGGTTGAACTACATGCTTTGAATACACACCAGCCCTTACTGGATAATTTGGACACCTCTGATCTACATACAAGGAATTCCTTTGTCACATTGTTGTTGTTTCTTGCAAATTGTTGCAAATGTCAAGACACACCATGTGGTGACATGATGTACCCAAAGTTCCAGAGACACTGGTTTACCTGGGTTTCCTTTGTGTTCTCCACTGTCCTCAACAGTGTTCCTCCCTGCCCTGTGCCCACTGGATCCAGATCCACCATCAACCTCAAATAATTATGCAATTCCTCAATATGACTCAATAAAAGATAAATCATCCACCAGCCACTAAAGCTATGTGCTTTACAGTACACTCCTCCTCAATTTAATTCTTAAGCCCAGTGAACATGTTTACTGTAGATGGCCTTTAAAAGACTCAAGTGTCCTTCAGAGGTTTTTATCTCATCTTCATAAAAATTATATACTACTACTGTAATTAGTCTGTTAAGATGCCCTAGTGATGACCTTCGTATGAGTATTTTGATGAGAGAGAGAAAGAACAAATATAGGCCATTATATATTACACAATGACAGTGTGCAAAATGCTATTGTGTGTGCATGAGATGCAAATTGTCCCAACATTTTAATTAATTAATATGTACAACATTTAAGAAGTGTATACATAGAGCCTGTCATTGGTGTACATAAGAAATGAATTACGCTCACGTTTAAGTTTTTAAGTATGTGTCCCTCCCGGTCTAGTGGCTGCGATTTGGTGCTCGCACCCCCCGCGGCCCGGGTTCTATTCCTGGTCAGGGATTCAACTACTGTATGTGAGGAGGTGTAGCTCAGTGGTAGAGCATTTGACTATAGATCAAGTGGTCCCTGGTTCAAATCTGGGTGCTCTCTTTAAATTAAAAACAAGTTTGGGGCAGTGGTAGCCCAGAAAGTTAAGGCACTGAGTTCCTTATAGGAAAGTTTGCAGTTTACAGATGTGTCCCAGCAAAACAGCATAGGTTACTGATGATTTAAAAAAAAAAATGCTTTCATGGAAACCTTTCCGGTGTGTAACGAGAGGCTTCAGACATCAAACTGTCTATTTGGGTTTTCATATACTGTATGTCTGGTAAAACTCTCAAGATGAGCATTTTTTTTTATTTATTAATATATTTTTTTGGTCATGGAAGCAACCAAAACAACCCAAAAAACATGTGATCATGTGTGTCCGTGCTATTTCTTTGCCCATGTGACCCCCCCCCCCCTTTTATTTGCTCAGTTATGTTTGTATAGTTGGTTAAAATGACAATTCAGTAAATCATATTGTCTGTGTTGCGCTGGGAAAAAAAAGGATATGCCACTCTATACTACTCTATCCTGAGCACTGTACAGTATATTAAGTAATTAAAAAAACTGCAAAACTAGAAATGCTTAAAATGACTTGGGGTTTTAAGATCTGCGCCCCAACTCACCCAGATTGTCATTGTTGTCCCTTGATCAAGCTCATTAACCCTATCTGCTCCCGGGTTCCTGTGACAAACAAATTTCTGTGCTGTAATGTGAAGTATACACTATGTGACAAATACAGGCTTAACTTAACTTATTTTGTGTTGAACATTAGAGTATAGTCTGTGCACAGTTTTAGTATTTTGTGTGCACATTTTTTTAAGTTTCCAATTGTTAATATTTGACATATTTTTCATTTTTCCTATTGGTTATGAGTAAGGTTTGGGAATACTCAATAAAAGTAAGGTTTTGCCTGTACAATGGTCAGATTCTTTACGTTTCATCCATTGGAGGGCTGAAACCTGTCTTAGACAAATATTCTGTCTGTCTGTATGTTAGTTTAGCCAGAACTGTCTCAACGGAATTTAATGAAACTTTGTCAGTACTTCGGTACATGCCTGAAGTTAAACATTAACGGAAGTTAAATGAAATCAAAATGTTGAGTAAAAGCGATGTTATGAGCAGTTACTGTATGTTCCGGATTTAATAATCTACTTTAGAATAAGATACGAATGCACTACTTGCTCAATGTGAACAAACATCTGCGACAATAGATATGAATTAGAAAAGATAAACTGAATACTGTTTCCTGTTATTAGTTCATATTTTCACCACTGATATAACAACGCTGAAGTGGTAGATGTGAATTTTATCATGCTGGAGTCGTTTTAAGACAATCTTCGTTCTTCATCCTAGCTATTTTTTTTCGAGTTCTCATCTGTGATTCACTCTCCGATTACGGAACATGGAGTCTATTTGGCTGATGATGAAAAAAGTACAACTTAGTTTTAACAAAGGCATACTTAACTTCATAAAATTAGATTTCTTTGTATGAATAAGTTAGAGAATTCTGCCATACAGAAAGACAGACAGACATGGCAAGCCGTTTTAACATTTAATGGCAAAAGTTGACTATCCGGAATGAACCTTACAGATATCAACAACGTATTTTTGACTAGTCGTAATTGCATTCTGACTAGTCAAAATGACCGTTAGAGATATCCGTAATCAAGTTCTTCCTAGGTAAAATGATTGGAAAACTGGATTATAGATATCTTGAACTGGTATTATCACTAGACAGAATTAAATTGTAGATATCTCTAACAGGAATTGTGGATAGTCATAATTTAGTTGTAGATATCCACATTCCACATTGTGCATATCTACAACTGAGTTAAAGATATCTGTAAAGGGAAACTCCATAGAGATGAATGGGGAAAGTGACGTCATTGGTCCTAGTAAGAATGACGTTGTGGATATCTGGAAGGACAATTACACATATCTATAACTGAGTTGTGGAAATCTGAAATGTTCATTTTGTCTAGGAAGAACTGAATTACGGATATCTCTAATACATATCCAGACATGACATTAAATGTTAAAACGGCTCGCCATAGACAGACATGTACAGTACCTGAACTAATAATATCACTCATTACATCAAAGCCGAGCAGCTTAGTTTGAACCGTCTAACTCTGTCTACAAACGCTCTTCCCCCTCAGCGACGCGCAGTGTAAATGAGTACTGTCGCTTTAAGGACACAGAGAGACCGGTAGGCGGGAACGCAGCGTGTTTAAATGGAGCGGAGTGGGCGGGGCTCATTATAATATTAATCAGCTCGGCTGCGTCTTGGGGACAGCGCTGATGAATGAGGCATTTAGCAGAGACACGCACGCGCACGCGGCTCGTGAAGCGGCAGCAGCAGCAGCGCGTGTCACTCCGCCTCGGATGAAGGAGACACATCAGCGGTCAGACTCACCGAGCGGCTCAGCCTCTGCACCAGGCCTGACATCTCCTGCATCATCTGATCAGTGTGCAGCTTTTCTCCCAGCTGAGACCTGATCATTTATACAGGCGAGTTGAGTCAATCACCAGGATGGACACCATATTGGACAGTTTCGCCTCGGACAAACTTTTCCCTAATCCCAACCTGTTGGACCTGGAGGACCTGAACGAGTCCGACTTTCTCACTAATGTGGTGAGTACTGGTTCTCCGCATAACTGATCACTTCCATAATGAAATAATGATCATCAACAACACTTTGATAAGATTGTATCGTTTATCAGATAAGTCTTTATAAGAAAATGAAATGAAATCACTTTATATAAAACTGTCATTAGACGTCCATCAGTGCTCCGCTTTATTTGCAGGTCCTGGTGCACATTTGCTCACTTGCATGTTTGTTTGTCTCCTGCAAATTAAGTCTAAACAAAAAGTCTGGAGTTAGCCAGCTGTGTGAAGTTTGCACAGCTGGGACAGCGGAAGCGCTTTCCTCCAGTACCAGTGGGCGGGGCTTTGAACACATTGGGCGGAGTTGAACGTTTGTGCGCTTACCAGGCCACGCCCCCCTGGCAGCCTAGATCCGGCTCCTGAAGAAGCTGCACACAGCAGGCTGAGATCAAAGGCTACACAGCAGAAAACCGCAACATTGTAATTATAAGTGTTTCACTCATCAGCTTACACTTATTACATGCAGCAGGCTAGAACATCACTCCTTGGTGTCCATGCTCTGCTTTGATGTGTCTCTTGTCTGCCATTCTCAGTTCCATTTAATCGAGACTTTTGCTCATTTTTCATGCTATTGAAAATGTACTAACACCAGCAGAGTTACTATAAAAGAAAAGTTGTGCAGATTGTTCCAGAATGTTCCTTTCCAACCACATGCAATTCCTTCACCTGATAATCACCTCATTTTATTCAATTCAATCGATGCAGTGCTTTTACCGAGACTCACTGTCACCAAGCAGCTTCTCAGTAGTTTCCGGTGGAGAAAGCCAGAGGTGACGGCTACATGGAGAAAATCTCACTGCAATCACCTGAAGAACAAACTTTGAAACTCACAAGGTATCCTGTTCTGTTAAGGGTGACACGGATTATGAGATTATTATAAATCATTACTCTCACACCACTATATGAATAGGATGGTGCTAATTGAACTGAAAAGACATTCAGTATGAGTGCCATAGGCTTTCTGATTACGGCAGCAGCTCTAAGGTAGAAATCTGTAGTAACCAGGTGAGACTATAAGTATTTCAGATACCAAAGCCAGGGCAAATCTTCATTTATCTACAGCAGCATCGAGTGCAGAAATCTCTCCTGTTCTGCTGTCAGGTTGAATCAGTGCAGTATTAATAAGTACCACAAGAGTGCCCAGGAGTAGCATCCATGTGTGATTCATTAATACCCCCCCCCCCCTCGGGCATAGCTTGATTTGGTCAATGACGCACTCATGCCAGGCACAAGCTAGTCCTCAGTAAGGCCTGAGACATAAACTGCATGCTCGGGTATACGCGTCCAGGCAAGACCAGGCAGCCTTTATTTAGGCTTTGACCTTTTTTTGCTTCACAGAAGCTGATGAATATCAGGCCACTGAACTGAAACAGCTCGCAGTCTGTAAGGTACGACATCCACAGACAAGCAGCCTACTGTTGTCCCAAACTGCCTCAGTTTTCAACCTAGGGTCTTTTGGTAACAGCTCTTAAGAGTTCACCCTGTGTTAGGGCTGACTTGACCGGTGGTGTGTGTGTGTGTGTGTGTGCGTGTGTGTATATATGAATGGGTAATTTACGTCTACAAAGGATTCAGTCCAGATGTCTGGTGCGTAGTAGCAGCTGTGCGAGTCAAGTCCTTGCTAATGTAATGCTGAGAGCGGAAAAATAAAAACATGCAGCAAGAATAAGAGAGAGGATGTTAACAGGTCTTGGTAAGTTAACTGCTAGATGCATATGTTTGTACCCCAGCTGGAGAGAGAGAGAGAGAGGGTGGGACGGGGGGGTGGGACGGGGCAACAGAATTATGTGTGTATGAGTGCTCTGTGTGTTGCTCTGCTCTGAGGTGAGTATGTGAGATTCTTGCCCTGACAGGTTCAATGAATAGCTTACTTTGTTCCTTCAGAGAAGAAGCAACATTCAGTACCCCCAGTCTACACACACACACACACACACACACACACACACACACCCCACACCCTTAGGCATAGATAATAGAGTGCATTTGTTTTACTCTGCCATTATGGGGTATAAGTGTAGGTGGGTTATTTCAGAGATTTATTTATAACCAGGAATTCCTTCACTCTGTGGTTGTGTGTGCGCGTGTAGACCCAAAGTTTAGGGTAATTGCACGGCTCATGTTTATGGGTGGAAGTCACATTCTACTGTTTGTTTAAGATCCCGCTGGACTTGGAAGAAGTTGAGCAGAAAGATGTTGATTTTATTAAAGTCACTAACTTCTTTCATGCTCAGGTTTATTTTGAGGATGAGAGATTATAATGCACTAATTACATTTGTCATGCTATTACAGTGCGTTATCCTGAAATAGAAATAAAAAGTTAATCGCTGCCTAAATTGGAAAAACTGTCAATATCCATTCTTTTTCTATGCATGTGTGTATGGCTTTAATAGTGGTATACAGTGTTTATTGACATGGGGAAAGATGGGAGATCAGAAAACATGTCCACAACTAGGATCTATAAATATATCTTATATATTAGCTTTCTCAAACATAATTTTTTTTAAATACTGCTAGTACTGCGAGTACCCAGAGGAACCCACAGAACACAGGGAGAATCTGCAAACTCTGCATGTGCAGACCAGATACACAATTTAAACCCCCAATCCAAGGGTGTAAGGCAACTGTGCTACCTGCTAACCATCTTGCTCTAGCTTTCTAATAAAATGAGTAACAGTAGCCAACCTGTTAAACATGCTGTTATAGGAAAAAACGATCAACAAAAAAAGTATTTTTAATATAACAGAATGCACACAATTCCACTACAGGGAATTTTCCAAAGATTGACAGGGCTGTGGTGGGTCAGGTGATTGAGATTTCGGTAAGAACATCGGTAAGAACCTTAACCCTGCAACCAAAGCCAGTGCATACTGTACAGTTCTGGTCCCAAGCCCGGTTAGGAAATGGGAGGGTTGCAACAGGAATGGCATCCGGTGTAAAACCTGTCCCAGACCTTGCGGGTCAAACGACGTGGTGACTCCTTTGATGAACGTGATTGACATTGTGGAACTTGAACATTGCAAAGCATTCACATGCACAAGATTCCTTCTATAAAACTGGAGCTCTGCTTACAAGAACCTTCACCACATCAACGACACATAATCAGGTGTATGTTTTTATTCCATGGTAAATAATGACTTTCTATTGTGGAGCAGGCACCATATAGTACATGCACTATTGCCTCTCACCTCCAGGGTTGAGGGGTCGAATCTCACCTCTGGTCTGTGCATGTTCTCCCTCAGAGAATTCTGGTTTCCTCCCAGAGTCTAAATATGGACTTCAGGCTGATTGCTGTTTCTACATTGCCATTAGTGTGTAATTGGGTGTGTGAGTTTCTGTGTCATTTGATGGGTTGGCGCCCCGTCCACTGTTTTACTCCGTCATCATTCCTGGGACAGGCTCCAGGCTGCTTGCGACCCATCACAGGTTAAGCGTTATAATAGATGATGAATGGATCCTCTCATTATTGTAAATTATGGTTTCAACTACAGCCAGAATTACTGTCAGAACTTCTGTTATAGACAATTAAACAACACTTTTTTATGACCAGAAGAGCATAAAGAGTCTAATCTAAATCCAATCTGGCTACAATCATCTCTACCATTTAAAACCAGTGGGTCAGAAACGTGAGATCAGGAGTTGTCCTTTCGTTATGGAAAAGTACACTATTATTCTTTTATAATCTTTCTTCTGTGACACACGGTGCAGCTACGTCAGTTCGTAGATAAATGGCATGCCGCAGACTCCGCAAGCTTATTTGCATAATGCATTATGTGAGGCTTTGTTCCATGCGAGTGAGGTTTGCTAAGTATGCCTGAATCCCTTTTATAAACAATAGTTACGGCACTTACAGGTCGGGCGAGTCTCACCTGTCCTGAACAGTAAAGAACCATTAGGTGTGTTTGCAATGTTCTGTGATGTTCTGTGATTGTAGAGTCATGAAAGGAAAGGTCATGTTGGTCTTATGGGAACCTGTTTTTTTTTTTTTTTTTAATGCTATCTGATTTTTCATTTCCTGATCCTTACAAACAGGTCAAGTAAGGCTAAGCAACTCTCTGGTACAGTTGTAATAATTTTATTTAACAAATTCATCTGATTAGTATCTGTTTTTTATTTTTACTGCCTTTGATGATGAGAAACGATATTTCTAGGCGTTCTAGGAGATTTGGGATCCAAGCTTGATGCTTTGGGGATTTTAGGAGTGACAGAGAGGAGGAAGAAGGAAAGCGGAGATGGTGGAAGAGAGGATCATCTTAAAGGGAGGAGAGGAGATGGGAGATGCATTCCTGCACTCCAGACTACAATAAGGGTTTAGAATACTTTGATAATTTCCAATATACACAAAGAGAAGGAGAAGGGATGATGGAGGAGAGAACCATGTGCATTACTCTCAGGTTCATTTTACTCCATGCCAAGCATTTTACCTTTAACTGAAGTTCATCCCCTGGAAATAGATTGAAATTGACAAATGGTTTACTTCTCCCTGGCTTTTTACCATGTGTCAGATTTAGTTTCAATTTTACTGCTTTATAGCAGCCACCTGTTAGACGTTGTTTACGTCTCTGAGTAATGAACTGAAAATAATAACAATGGCCCCCTTCGGCTGAACGTCGTTGCATAACATTTCGACATTTCGACAGCAGCATTGTTCGCCTTGTGACCTTGGCAGTAGAACCAGTCGTGGTTCTGATGGTGTTCTTGCATGATGATGTCATGGAGTTTGTCATCAAAAGGTTAAATATGCATATCTCTTGACTCCATCAAAAATGAGGACAATTGGACAGAGTGAGGTGTTTTCTCTATCTCTCACTCTCTACACACACTAACTCTTCTGAAAGCCTGCAACCCTCTCCTTGGCTAAAAAAGCTTTAGAAAAAAGGTTTGGACGGTATCTTTAGTGTCCAGTTGGCACTGGTTTAAAAGAGAACTCCCAATAATGCTTTTTACCTACGAGTCTCCAATGTACCCTGAACATGTATATAGATCACTCACTCACCATCTGTATACAGGGTCGCGTGGCCTGGAACCTATCCCAGGTGACTTAGGTCATGAGGCAGGGGACACCCTGGACTGGGTGACAATCAATCGCAGGGCACACACACATATACACATACTTATTCACACAGGGAAATTTGGGAACCGGAGTACCCGGAGGAAACCCACCAAGCACGACAAGAACATGAAAACGTCCATGCGCACAGACGGGAATCGAACCCGGACCCTGTACCATAATGCTAGCAAGTAGATTTGAGATCAGATAGAGCGGACCTACAGCACCTACAGCACTGGGCAGATACTGTACAGTGCAGTTACCTGTCGCTCAGTGCTCTTTCCTCGATTTGTTCTTCTGCAGCATATTCAGGAGCTCCAGCAGGAAGAAGAGAGATCAGTATCATGTCCCGCTCCCGCGGCTCTGAGAAGCTAGGGGTCGTTAAGCTAGCTGAGATTTCCTGGAGTGGTGTAGATGAAGCTGTCTCACAACAATTCAATGCGACCGCAATACTTCTCATTCTTGAAATGCTCTCTCAGCTTAATCCTGAAGTAATGGACGATTAGAACAAGTGAGAATTTTCACAACGCTTCCTTCTGCAAAGACGCGAACAGAAACCCGGTTTTTATTTGGTTTTCTACTTTCTAATAGATGTCTTACAGTACAGTAAATCATTAGTCAGTAGAAGCCTGACAATGAAATGTTAGAAGGTCTTCCCTAGGCGTATAACATCGTATTAAACTCTGGAGCTCATACAATGAAAAGTTATTCTGGTTCCTTTCATTTTCTCGAAGGTTTTGCGGTACGAGGCACTTAACGCCACATTTATTTTGAGCGAAACTGACTACATTGGTCATGCATACAGTAACTATCAATTATTTGGTCTGAAAAAGGAAACAGCATCCCACGAAGAACTAATTACAAAGATTTACATCTAAATTTACAAATACCTTTGACCTAAGAAGTTCATGAGAGTTTGTGTGGTTCATTGAGTGACCTAACAACTGCCTTCCATTATAAGCATCTTGCGAAGCAAAGGGTTTAGATTCCTGTCCATTGCTGTAGAATCGTTACATGTGCTAAAGAGAAAATAAATACCGATTTGACTCCAATACACTTATCTAATACTGTACCTCTAATGAAAGCCAGTTGAGGTATTGTGTTTATGGTCCAGTAAACATATTCATAATTTACAATTATTAATAAATGCCATGATTGTGGTGCCTTTGGTTTTCGACTGATATTACATTTGGAGATGGGGCGTTCAAGTTAAACCAGGACTTGTGATGAAAGTTCTTGTGAAAGCGTAAAATCGATTGACCTTTACCGAAGACTTCAAGCACAGTACGCTGATTTTGCCCCAGTAAAGCATTTAAATGGTATTAATGAATGACGATCTTGGCCAAAGTGGCTCGGAGCCCACTGCAATCGCTCCCGGGAACATACGGCGAGTGAAATACCTGATCTTTGAAAATCCATGGATTTGCCAACTCGCTAAAGAGACACATCTGTCAGTGGGAACTGTACACACAATTATTCACCAACAGCACTTGCACATTACAGGAACTTGGCTTGGAGTTATTGCCACATCCCCCATACAGTCCTGACCTCGCTCCAAGCCATTTCCACATGCTTGGGCCATTAA
This sequence comes from Channallabes apus, assembly GCA_030522415.1. Lineage (NCBI taxonomy): Eukaryota > Metazoa > Chordata > Actinopteri > Siluriformes > Clariidae > Channallabes > Channallabes apus. The sequence goes on from CM060106.1 coordinate 22,654,870, forward strand.
AGGAGTTCCTGGGGGGCCAGTATCTTAGATGTAAAGCATGGCTCTGGGTTACTGAGAAATTTATGCTATTCAAGTACTAGTGCAGTGCATTAATGTAGGAGGGGATTATATAGAGAACTTAAGTGAGTCTCATAACTGTGCTCTGTTATTCTGCACAATAGAAAGTCCCGGTTTGACATGAACACCCTTTTGATGAACAGTAAAGGTAAATGATGTAGGTAAATGACATAAATCTTTTAAACATAAATTTATGATGATTAATTTGAACTTAACTTATCCAACAACATTCCCTCGACCATGTTTCTCGAACATTATAATATTTGGTGCAGGATGTTTAGCAGGATCAGCATACAAATGTCCTGAACATCATGGGACGGAACTTTTTTTCTTTTTTTTTCATCCTCCTGTCATTTTTTTCAACATTATCAAAGATACTGACTCACTTTGAAGTATTATCTGAACACAAGTTATTAATTAATTTTAAAAACATAATCATTTCAATGTGGAGCATTTAGCAGGTCCGTATGGTCCTCCTGACATTATCGAGGATGACAGTTAACCACATTTTGTGCTGATTAAAAAAATCAGCCGTTGTTTCAAATCTGTTACAGATTAAACAGCGAAATGCTGCCTGTGTCAAAAACCAAATCTAGCAGCAAATGAGATTTTACATGAGGTCTCTCACTTCCACTGTTTGAAAAGCAAAATTTAAATGGCACCACGCTCATGCTATCACACAATCATAGCCCCGGTAGCAGTAACAGTGCATCCTAACCTTACACTAAACCTACAGTAAATCGCAGAGACATTTCCTGTCTTGGGTTAATAGCAGTGTAATTTTACTGACTTACAGATATTGTTGGGTTTTAGCTGCTCCACACGCCACTTGAATTAGAGACACACACTGCAAGATGTGACACTGATGTATGGTTTGGTTAAATCAGATACAAATATATACCAGACACACACACACACACACACACACACACACACACGCACACACACACACACACACACACACACACATAAATACCATGCTTCTCATGCAGGCTTTATTCTTGTCCAAACACTTCAGGGGAGAAGATGAAACTGGAGCACACTGGTAGGATGGTGCAGGCTTACAACAGACTAAGGTTTAGGATTTGGATTCAGTTATACGGCATCCCGAGCAGTAAGTCATGTCTGGTTTAGGAATGCACACAGTAGTTTTTCATTTAGTCAGTCATTTCTGCAGTGGCATTAGAGCTCTTGAACCTGCCCCAGGTCTGCCCTTAGTTCTTTTTTTGAGGAGCACATCAGACCCCCCATGTGAGGGGTTTTAAAGAATGTGTTCCTTCCAGGCTGAGAGCAAACATGGTAGACAAGTGCAATGTTTGCAGAAATCCCTGAGGTCATTTACATACGTATGGATCGTCTCTGCTTTCCTATGCAAGTTAGCGAGAACATAGCGGGTTATGTTCAAAACTGTACTTTTATTATAACATCATATCTATGCAATATTCTGTATAGACACTGGCATTTTAATGAGATTATGAATATTTATTTTTCAGCAGATAAACCGTAGTCTAGAGAACTCCATTTGGCTAGTTGGGTTTGGGTCAGACAAAATAACACCTCAATGCAAATCTAAAGGAGTGTAATGATCTATTTGGCTCGTGACACTGGCGTAATGATTCATGATTTGATTTGTTTCTTGGGATATTTTAAACAAAAGACTATTGTTATTTTTTCCTGTATATTAAATGCATTTTGTTTGTAAAAAATGATCGATTGAAACATAATGAGTAGCACCTGAGTTGACACTGTAACTAGAAATAGAGCTCCAAGGACAACTAAAATGTGTAACCATACAACCTATATTGCATGTAAGGCATTGCAAACCGAAGCTATTGATCAATGGCTTGTGCGGATTTGGACCTCTGGATTTCAACTGGATTAGGTTCATAAATAATATAATCCTGATGTACATTGTGATCTGCACATTCCATCAGTTTTTCTGCATATGGTTAATGTGCCATCTGGCATAGAAGGCGATGAATATTTCCCACCCCTGGAGAGATATCCATTGTTTCAGTTTCTTACAGGATCAGGCTCCAGTTTGGCTCCCGATTGTATCGAAGCAATTAAGAATGAAGGGCCTTGCACGAGGGCCCGACAGTGGCGTCTCGGCAGCGCTGGAGTCCGAATTAGAGATCTTCTGATCAGCAGTCCAACACCTCCACTTCCCCTGCGTCCATTTTTTATTATTATTGAAAAATGACCCTATTTTTAAAGCGACATCCATACAGACTTGTACGGCAGTGAAAATCCAGACAGAAGCCGTCGGCCCTTGGTGGTTACTGGATGGGGGAAGGGAAACAGAAGTCCATGACGTCTGCCTCTTCCCCTGACTAACTGTCTGCTGTGGTTGTGGTTCCCCGGATGGCAGAGCTAAGAACGATCTAAGGCTGGAATTAGAAAACCAGCAACAGGACGAGGAGGAGGAAGAGGCAGACGAGGAGGGGTGAAAGAGCGAGAGAGAGAGCGAGACTGGGAGGTACAGCACCACTTCAGAAGGGAGAGCCAGGATTTGGGAATAAATCTGCGTCTGACTTTGACTGAAAATAGACAGAGGAAGGAACTCCTGCTCACCTTTTTTTTCCCTCCCCCCCCCCCCCCCCCGCCCTCTGTGCATGCTCTGCACCTCTGGATTTCTCCTTCGTGCCTGCCTCATTAATAAAGTGCAATTAATGAGCGTGATGATCAGATATTACCCTGAGGGAGCTGGGGCTCTGACAGCGAGTCTGATCTTTCTCAGCTGCTGTGAGCTGTCTGGCATCTGATCTTTCTCAGCTGGGTTCGCTGCTCTGCCAGCTGTAATATGACTTGTAGAATCTGAGCTGCCATTAAAGCAGCAGATGTGTGAATCCGGAATGAGCTGCGAACCTAAGAAAGCATTCGTGAAATAAAATTAAATCAAATTAAATAGAAGACCGTGGGTGTGGGCGTGTGCATAATTCATCTCGACATAAATGATGCATCAGGTTGCATTAGACTTGCAGAAGTTACAGAATCATCATCTTTCCTCCTGAATGAGTTCTTGCTCGGCTTCATGGACTTTTTCCTCCCAAAGAAATGACTTTCCATTCTTGTGTGACTCATTAACTCAGAACGAGTCGTGTCTGCAGTATTAGGTGTAGTTTTTTCCACACACTCACACACACACACACACACACACACACACTCTCTCTCTCTCTCTCTCTCTCACGTTTCCGCGCTCTTATCGGTCCTTTTGTTTTGTTTTTCCCTGACGTCGTGCTCCTCCATGCGCACCCTGCACGCCTGCTCCGAGCGACGCAACGGACGGCTGCTGCATTTGCATACCTCGCCGCAATTGGCTGGAGCGCAGCCAGGGTGAGAAACCGACCAATGGAATGTGGTGTATGTGTCAGGGGGGCGTGGCAGAGTCCAGGCATTCGCCGGCACCTGGAATGCTGCTGTGACTCTGGGATCCTGCGAGTTCTGCATGTGTGATCCACCCTGATCCTCATCCTCATCCTCATCCTCATCCTGCTCTGCTTTTCCACTGAGGGAAGAAAATATCCACAGACCTAAATGGCATTAGCAGCGAGGAAATTCCTCCTTTTCCCCCCTCCTTCAAACTTTTTGCACTCACAGATCTCCTTATGATGACAATACAAACACAAAAATATTAAAAATTAAAAATTATATAATTGGATATTAATTCACACAATTTATATACACTGGCTGAAGAACCCATCAATGACTGGAAAAGAATTTGTAGAACGAGTAAAAAATAATCTGATCAGCTTTAATGTAATCAGTGATATTATTATTTCAGGTGGAAGCCCACGTACACGTCTGTCTGTCTGTCTGTCTGTCTGTCTGTCTGTCTGTCGTTCTCTACTGCAGAACTCTAACTTATTAATACCTTGTTATAAGGTTGAGTATCGTACGCCTTGTTTGCGCTAAGTCGTACTTCTTTCATCGTCAGCCAAATACACTCCCTGTTCCGTAATCGGAGAATGAATCACAGATGAGAAATCGGAAAAATTAGGTCAGATGAAGATCACTCGTTATAATTTACCCCTACCACTTCAGCGCTGTTATTTCACCAGTAAAAATATTCAGTTTAGCTTTTCTAATTAAGATCCATTGGGGCAGGTGTGTGTTTACATTGAGTAAGTAGCGCATTAGTAGCTTATTGTTGAGTAGATTATTGAGTCCATAATAACAGTTCATAACATCGCTTTTACTCAACATTTTGATTTCACTCACGGTCCAGGTTAAACTTCAGGCAGATATCCAAGTACTGCAAAAGTTTCATTCAATTCTGTCCCGCGGTCAATTTAAGACGTGGCCACAGTTTGACGCGTGCGCAGTACAAAGCCAAAACTTTCAGTTTGTAATCTGGCACTTAGTCAACATGTTGATTTTCAAATATGGCGCAGGTTTAACTTGTTTTAACTCACTAAACCTGAAATGATTGTTGTAGTTGTTGGTGGTGGTTTTTCGGCTGCTCACAGCGAGGGGTCGCCACACGGGACCATCCCATCCTGGCACAGGTTTTACACCGGATGCCCTTCCTGACATAAGTCTCAGGAAAAACCCTTGAGAAACCAACAACTGAGCCAAGAAGGAACATTAAACCTAAAACGATTAATGATCATGAATGAATGATCATGCCACTGATATTATTTTACACCTATTCAACAGTCCAACATATTTTACTCATGCATTTACCATTCATTCCTTATATATAATGCTTTTCCTGTGTAGGCTTGCAGCGGGCCTGGAGTATATCCCAGGAAGCTCAGGGCAAAATGCAGAGCGCACCCTGGATGGAGTGCCAACTTACTGCGGGCCACAAGCACACACACACTTGCACATGTCTGGCAATATGGAAATCCCAGTCCAGCCTACAGTGCGAGTCTTTGATTTTACCTGTGGAAGGTAACCGGAGTAAGGCAGAAGACACAGGAAAAGCATCCACACACACACACACACACACACACACACACACACACACACACACACACACACACACACTCACACCAGAGAGGTGAAATTCAAACCGAATGAGAGTAGGAATTAAAAGTAGTCCCGAGTGGTATCCATCATCACCACATTATCAAAAAAATAATACAGAAATGAAGGACTACTGCATAAGTCACAAACGCACTGTGAGTTCCAGAAGCCCCCTTTGAGACGCCCCCCTCCCCCCCTCCCCCCCCACACACACTAACACCAGTCATAATATATAATTCTGTCTTTCATCTTTCAAGCACATAAGCTGGAGTGTTATTGCAAAGCCAAGTTAATGAGTTTCCTTTGTTGTGGTGCATGTGGGACAGAATGATGTCTTTGAGACGCATTTCTGAAAAGAAGAAGCCTCTCGCTCTTCTGTAGAAACATCTCTCTTTATTCATCGTATTACAGTTTAGATAAAATCAAAGGTTACACAAAGCTAAAACCGCAGCTGTAACCCTGTGCACACAGGCTGGGGGGCAGTGAGAAAGCACCAACTGCAATTTCTGCACACGTTTCAAACGGGACTCGTCCTGTTCCAGTCTGCGCTCCTGTGTAGTGTAGTGTAGTGTAGTGTAGTGTGGTGTGGTGTAGTGTGGTGTGGTGCGGTGCGGTGCGGTGCAGTGTAGTGTAGTGTAGTGTGGTGTAGTGTAGTGTGGTGTGGTGTGGTGTGGTGTGGTGCGGTGCGGTGCGGTGCGGTGCAGTGTAGTGTAGTGTAGTGTGGTGTAGTGTAGTGTAGTGTAGTGTAGTGTAGTGTAGTGTAGTGTAGTGTAGTGTAGTGTAGTGTAGTGTGGTGTGGTGTGGTGTGGTGTGGTGTGGTGTGGTGCGGTGCGGTGCGGTGCGGTGCGGTGCGGTGCGGTGCGGTGCGGTGCAGTGTAGTGTAGTGTAGTGCGGTGTAGTGCGGTGTAGTGCGGTGTAGTGCGGTGTAGTGTGGTGTAGTGCGGTGTAGTGTAGTGTAGTGTAGTGGAAGGCTGAATTGGAGTGGAGTTCAATTCCATGCTGTTTGTAAAGTAATTTTACCAAGTTGGACTTAATGGAGAGAGTTTCTTTCCTGGGTCAATAAGAGTATTGACTCAGTTAGACAAGCAGTTTTTGGTGTGTGTTTGTGTGAACCATCTGCACCATCTGAACACACTGAACATTCCCACAGTGGAGCCAGCTGGAGCACAGACTGACAACACACCCGATATATGGCCATGCGTGGAGCATCTCACACTCCTGGGACAACTGTTTATTTCCCTAAAGCATTTAATGCAGATAATACTGCGATCCTCACCTCCCACTATCCTCTCTTTCTGTCTCCGTCTTTTGATCTGATCTCACCTGCAAATCCCACCGTCTCCGTACGATCAACATTCTCAGACAGCCAGTCGCTCTCACGCACCGTGTAATTTAGCAGAACTTTACTTTGACGCTGCCTGGATGTATCAGACGGATCAAATGCAGCCAGATGTCTCACCATAATCAGTAAAATTAAAAAGTGCGTCTTTTTTTTTTAATCTGTAGTGGAATTTTGAATGAATCAGGTTGAAAGAGTCAGGCAGAAGGAGAGGACGGAGGGAGGGAGGGTAAAGAAAAGCCCTGTTTCTACTCCTCCAGGTTCTGACTGGAGCTAAGGGAGCTGAGACTGTGCCGAGGCCATCAGGAGGTTATGCACAATCTCGCTCACCGTCTAGCACCCCACAGAGACCCGGCTGTCCATGTGCCAGTCTGGAATTCACTCCTCTCCCTCGCTCAGTCGCGCTCTTTCCATCTGTCTGAATTCCAGATGTGGAATTTCAGAGCTCTTGCAGCAGTGCTGTGCTCTTGCATCATCTTGCCCAGTCTGGAGCTGGAAACTGCTCATCCAGAAGATTGCTTATTCAGTACCCATGCAGACCTATCTGGAGTGGGGGGGGGGGGGGGGGGAGTTCCTCATGAGTTGTTTAAGTAGTTCATGGATCAGGTCTTTCTCTGTATGATAGAGAGTTCTTCACAGAAATGTTCATCCCGGAAGGACGAATTGAAACCCATTAATATGTGCAGCCGGTAGGTCTGAAGATCATGTCTAGAGTGTCTCAGACCGTCTCAGACCGTCTCAGCCGTGGAAACGGATTACGTTTCTTTTTGCTTGGATGTAAAATAATAAATTAATAAATAGAAAAAAAAAAAACTGGGTGAGACCAGGTCAGAGACTAATGTGTGCTAGAAATTAATGATACTTATTTACATATTTAGATTTGTTTTTATTTTTTTATGGTACTTTTCATAGTTTTTAGTCCGTGTTTTTAGCATCCAGAATGGTTGCGCCATGAATCATCTCTGCTCGGCAAATACTTCACTGTCAGGTGCTATAAAGAACGTTTAATGGTTTTCAAAATAAAAGGATCAGCCCTTGAGAGTTGTCTTTAAGACCCATATGTATATGTATATGTGTGTGTGTGTGTGTGTGCACATATATGACAAATGAAAATGTACAATGTACAATGCATTTAATCTGATTCCAAATTAAAAGGAAAATCTTCTATAGTGCATTGTTTTATCTACGTCTCTTAGTCATCCCTAGGACTACGGATATTACAATTTAATTTTAACCGTCTGATTTTCAGCTTCTTGAAGGGTGAAAGCATTGATCGGTGCCATCTCAGTTAATTATAAGGTCCACATGTTGACGTCCGCCGCCAGATCCGCCACGCAGGAACATCCTGTCGCACATCAAAGAGTCAGGGTGCGACTGTTTATGCTTGTGCCACCGCTCGGCTCTAGTGATTAGACCGCTTCTGAGGACCGGAGTGTTCCATCGGTACGGCGAAGTGCACCGCATAGTCACAGGATGCTGTTACACAGGATGCTGTTGTAGAAACGCAAGAATTATGGGAGCTGGCTGATTGCATGCTCTGTTTTTGACTTCATCAGTGTTTCTGCTTAATGGAATGGCAGCTGCCAGTGATCATACATTTCACATTTATTATATTCTATACACTTTTATGTAGTTACTATGTTTCCCCAGCATGCAGTCTATCAGCACAGAAGTATTTCACGGCACCGTTCTCCATATAGCCGTCTGCTAGACCGAGAACCGTAACACACTTACTGTAAGCTTAACTTCCCTGTGTTACAGAACAGCACGTTCTATCTATCTTTGCTTATGTGCCTGTCATCAAGCGGTCAAGGGTTTCCGTGTGAACGCACACACCTGTAGAGTGTGTGTCTCATATCCGGGTGAAAACGTATACCTGTGGTGTGTGTGTGTGTGTGTGTGAGAGAGAGAGAGTGTAAAAGCTAACGTCACCGGTTGCTGTTACGTGTACTTTACAGGTGCATCACTCACATACCAGGATGTAAACATCATCAGGTCCTCACACACCTTTGTTACACTCCTGCTCAGCAAACACACCTTCACATAAACGCCTTGCTATTATACACAGTCTTGACGTGGATACACACACACACACACTGAGTAGTAACTGTTTGAGTACATGGTAACACAAGGCTGAAGATGACTGGGTTGTTCATTTCGGACACTGGGTTTAAAAAAAAAAAAAAAAGAACTTAATTGATTGTGTAAAACGATTACGGTACTTTTCAAGGTCCCAACAGTGGAAACCTGGTGGTGGTGGGGTTTGAACCTTGGACCTGGCAGTTACTAGTCTACCACTGAGCTACCCCTGCCCAGTCCAGCACACGGCACCATACGTGTCCATTCACACTTAGGATAGTTTGTGTTGATCTGTTCAATACTGGCATGTTTTGGTATTAATTCTATTTGTGTGGACACTTTTCAGTCTTAATTATAATCCACGGTAGCTCCGAATCTTATACATTGTCTGTATAGTCCAGTATATGATGACTTGATGATGACACGTCCTATAATTACATTTTTTTATTTTTTTATTTCACTTTTATATACGGTACTTATTTGAAAAGTCGTTTTTATTCTTATTTCACTTTACATATATTTGAAAGCTCTTATTTTTCAAACTATATTTTTTGTATAGATATTAATTTCTTGCAGTTTTTTTTTTATCCTAGTGTCATTTCATTTGACTTTGGAGTCATGCATCCTGTGTATGCTCGTGTTATGTGACGAATAAAAATCAAACTCTAAATAAATATACTTTAGGCTCGGTCCGTTTTCTAATGAGCTCTGTCCTACCCGCAGCACTTCTCGGAGCAGATGGAGGATTTCTCCAATGAGCTCTTCAACAGTTTCTTCGATGATCACCTCCTGGCCGAGAGGACGCCGCTGCTGGACATGGAGCTCGAGCCACAGAACCCCGACATCCAGCAGGAGCACAGCTACTCTCTCAGTGGTGACTCGGCTCCTCAGAGCCCCTCCATGCCCATCAAATCAGACGACGACACAGGTCAGACACTCACAAGTCTTAAGGCACAATATATGCATGACTTTGCACTGGGTTCTTCCTCAACGGCAGATCATTTTAGTTTATAGCACTTGATCTTGGCGAAGGATCCACTGGATGCCAGGAAATACAGGGTGACAAGACTTGTCTAGGACATGAGCACTCCTCACTCGACTTATTGATATTGTTCAGTGATTGACACATGCGCACACACTTTTTTGTCCAAAGTGACTTTTACCTGAAAGAGGAGGACACACAGTCCAATCAGTGAGTCACCATCAGCGTCGCATCTCTGGGAATACTGGCTATTAGTCTCATAATATAATCCTTATTATCATCAGAGCGTCAACATACAGTACATACAGAATGGTTACGTTACTGCTGTAGTCAAGTGTACCCTCTTCCTTAAGGACAACAGTAATGTTAGGACAGAGAGCACTGTATACACAGAGACATGTACATACACACCCATGCATGCGCAGAGCAGAAACACCAAAAGAAGCACACACACACACACACACACACACACACACACACACACACACACACACACACACACACAGAAAGCTTCTTTCCTTCTTTTTGCTGTCTCTCAAACTAAAGCGCCTGGAAGCAGAAAGATTCATTATTCTAGATTGCATAAGTGCTGTCTCGCCCGTCTCTCGCTCTCCGTCTTCGCCTTCTCCTGGAGCTCCAGAGCAGCACAGGGTTCCCTGTCGAGGCTGCAGCTCAGCCTTCCAGAAAAAGCTGGGGATTCCAGGCAGAGGGCCAAAGCACACATTCTCTCTCTCTCTCTCGCTTTCTCACTTGCACTAAGACCAGAGAAGAATGCAATGCAGGCATCAATAAAATAAAGACAGTATCTGCTTTCCAGATTTGTTTTCACTTGAGCTGGAAATGGAGAAAAGTAAAGTGTGCCAGGGGGCAAAGCTGAGGAGGGGTGAGGAAGGTGGACAAAAAATGTTTTGGTTGACTTCAAGTGTTGCATCATCTCAAATTTGCACTCTACTGTATATCTGTGTATGAGTATGTGTGTGTGTGTGTGTGTGTGTGTGTGTGTGTGTGAGAGAGAGAGAGAGAGAGAGAGAGAGAGAGAGAGTTAGAGAGGAGCAAACGGTGCCTGGGCCTATGGTAAAGCTACAGGACCTCAGGGAGGCCAAGGACATTCATTCATCTTAAGTAACTTTTTTTTTTTTTATCTTGATTTGGGTCACAGTGGGAATTTGGTGACGTATTTATTTTATCCTTTATTATAAGAACAGTATGTGTTATTTTAAAAGTGTTTGGTTTGTTTGTGATAAAGGTGGTGTAGTGCTTTAGTAAAGTGTACAGTAGTTCAGTCAGAGGAAACCGAGCAGCTCTTTAAATAAATTTCCACCCCAAATCCTGCAGACTCAATATACTGTATGTCTTGGATATAGAAAAAAAAACTTTCCTTTAAAAAAAAATTAATAAAATTCAGGTCAGTCTGTCCCATCCCTTCTTGCCTCTGGTTTTTAAAACGGTACATAATGGTAGCTGTTAAAGCGGATGCTTGATGTTTTATTGCTCTCCTTTTTGCTTGTTTCCACAAAACTAACGAGCATCTCACGTTCTCGCTGCTGGATGTGCGGTAGCTCCGGACTAGAAGAGCTGCTCTAGCTTAAACTTCAAAGCCTACCGGATCCCCTCCGTGCCCCCAGGTGGTAATACTCCTGCAGACTGGCACATGGCTGATTGTTGTAGAGGGGCGGCATCACACTGTGGGACGTCTAGTAGGGGTTTGAATGGTTTGCATGCAAAATTGAAATAATTATAGGCAATTTTCCTAAAGCTATTGTGGTGGGCTACGAGACACACCCAACTGCGCTTGTGGTATGAGAACGCAAACTATACAGGGTATTTATTTGCAGATGTTTTTTAATGCTATGGTGCAGATTTTGACTCACTCACTCATCTTCTATACCGCTTTATCCTGTATTCAGGGTCGCAGGGGCCTGGAGCCTATCCCAATAGACTTAGGGCACGAGGCAGGGAACACACTATGGGTAATTTGGGAATGCCAATTAGCCGAAACTAATTGTCGTTGATCTGTGGGAGAAAACCGGAGTACCCTGAGGAAACACACCAAGCACGGGGAGAACATGCAAACTCCATGCACACAGAGACGGGAATCGAGCCTGGCCGGGAATCGAACCCGGACCCTGGAGGTGCAAGGCGACAGTGCTAACCACTAGACCACTGTGCCGCCAGTGCAGATACTGACTTTACATTTTTTTGAGCACGGACACTCAGAAGAGACTTGTTTAAATCTCCATTACAGGACCTGACCACTCGATCGTTAATTCTGTGCAGTCAGATCAGAGAAACTGAAATGTCCCGAGGATCGACCCCTGATACAGAGTAGTAGCTAACGTCAAGTCGGCGACCTGCCTATTTTCTTTCGATCGTGTTAGATTAGAGAGGCTCAAGGGAACGAACCCTTTGTACGAAACGACTCTCTCAGCAAGAACCTCATCCTTAGAATTTTCCTTCAAACGAGAGAGAAGCTTTCCTCTCCTGCTGTAATCAGATTCCCGCTGTTCTCTTTCCCTTACATCAAAACCAGCTGTTCCGCTTTTACAAGGGGACGTAATGTTTTATCGATCTGTCCATTGAGGGTACAAACAAAACACAGTGGTGGTAACGAGGTCCCCTGGTTCGGAGGCTGCATTTTTTTTCTTTTTCCCCCCGCTCTATGAACTCAATGGGGGCAGCACCTCCCTCACACCCCCCGCTTGCTCCTTTCTGCTTATGAGGGGAAAATGTCCACTCGGATCACAGTCCTTTTGCCTGGGACTCATTTGGGGGGGGATAATGGAGAGCTGTTTTGTGTTAGCCTTTAGCTCGTAAACACAAACGGAACACTAGGCATGCGTCACGGCCTAGCATTAATGACCAGCGCAGCTACTACCGCGACGTGATGCGTAACTTGCTGACATGCTTACTAGTGAAGGGTTATATACTCTGGGGATGTTGACAAGCATTTATAAAAGCGTGAAATCTGGACGTTGGCGTTTCACAGTCGTAGTCTGTGATGAATTATGATTAATCACATTTTTATATAATACTCAGATTTACTTGTATTACAAACATGCAATGTTGGAATTAAGAAACGGTTGGAGAACAAACTGCATAGATGAAACAGATTTAGCAGTTTTGTAATTTCTCAAATAGTACCATTTTAACAGATGTTACATTAAAACATAGTAGTATGGGGTGTGGCAACCTACCAACAGTGGGGTTTGAACCCGGATCCTCTAATAACTGAAAATCAATAACCAAGAACCTTAGTCGGCTGAGCCGCCACTCACACATCTTATATTTAATGCATTCTTGTCAAAATTTTTCCCCTTGAAAGGAGCATGAGCACAAAACTTTGGTTTTATCTAAACTTCCATATAGCCTTTTATAATGAAACTTGCTATTAGGGTCAAACTTGGTCATGTGATCAATTTGTGTTAAAATTAATCACACGTTAAAACATTAATATTGACAGCCCTAGTACAAATTAACTAGATCTTGTACAGATAAACTACTGATTTTACCCAAGCGTTAATGTCATGTCGTGTCGTGTCGTGTCGTGTCATGTCATTCCTTTCATTGTAGCTTTTCTATCTTTTCTTGTCCTTACACTTAATCATGACTGCATGTGTTTCCCTTTGCACAGAGGGCATGTGGGCATTCAGTCAGGACTTGACTGCCATCCTGGTAAAACAGGAACCCAACCTCTTGTCAGAGCCGTCCCCTGGACCAGCGCCTTCTATGCCAACTTCTAGCAGTGCCACCCAGCCCATCCTGCTCAACCCGCCACCACAGAGACGCCACAATCACGACAAGGTAAGAGCCGAAACATCGCGGTGTGAAGAAAGTATACATACTGGAGCGTTCATAGAAAGTGAGGGAAGTCGAGATACAGTATGTTGTGCAGTGGTGCATCATGGGACTGACTCGTCTGCAACACAGTGTCTTTAGGCTGGGTTGTGGCAGATGCCTAAAAAAAACTTTTACTAGTGACGTTTCATAATTAGTGATCACTATGAATTTAGAAATGCTTCTTAAAGTCCCATGATACTTATGTAGAAATATATGCAGACATGTGCATGACTAATAAATTAAATATTATTAGTAGTACACAGTTTGTATTATCAGTTATGAACAGCAACAGAGCTTCGGTGTTAAGAAACTTCTCATTTCCTTCTTCTTCTTCTGCCTCATCTGAACTTCTGCCTTGCATGAACTTTGTCTGAATCATTCCTGCAACATCATAGCAGCAGCTCCTAGCCATGACCTTATCTTATCTCTAGAACCTGTTCAGACTATGCAAATATGACTGTGCAATTAGGCCCGAACAAAAGCTAGGATGCACAGTAAGTTAGCTAATTCCTGCATTCGTAGTAGCTAATAGGGGAGTGTTGAGTACTTTTCTTACTCACCAAAAAGAAACGATCTCGGTTCACATTGACAGCCTGGAGCGACTCAATTCCGATTTATCCTGACGAGGCGCAGATGTTTTTCAGATTGGATCGGAGTCAGTAGGTTGTCTATATACAGTATATAACCGACCTGCGACTTTTTGCGACTGAGCACGTGGAAGGCGCTGACATCATCAGCGTGTGTATTTCATACAGTAGCATTGCTAGCAATAGCTGCTGAAACAGCTAAAGTGTTAGTATTGTTGCTAAAATCTGGAGTTTGAAAGGAAAGAACGCAGAGTGTTTTAACTCATATGGAAAAACGTATCCATGTACCCATGCATGTGGACAGACGCGTGTCCACATTAGAGTCAGATCACTGAATGTTTAATTGTGAATGTGAACCGTCATGACGTGTGAATCCGACCAAAAAAAAAATGGGACCTGCCATGTGAGCGATTGCACTGTCCTCTCAAAATATGTTCTATGACTCAGAGAAGCTTGCTTTCTTTGTACTCCACTAAGACAGTCCTGGGACTGGGGGAAACCCAGACGCTCTAACAGAGCCGGAGTGCTTCCCGCGATTTGGTTTTTAGTGCTCCCCGGGAAGCGACTCATACCAGCCTGTTCTAGCCGTGCAGAAGATACGGTATATCCAGTTTTACGTCCTGCATAGGAAAGAAATTAAAGAAAAAAATGAATGACCTCGTAAAAGCAGTTTGCAATAATTTGCACCCGAAGAAACTGAAAATGACTCTCATAAACCTTACACACACTGAGAACCAGAGGGACCGCTGCTGCATTTGGATGAGAATGAAACGCGCACACACATGCACACGCACACACACACACACACACACACACACACACAGACACACATCCTGAAGTGTTCTTGTAGTCAGCTGGCAGCTTCTACTGTAGCTCCTCCCAGGCAGAATGTTCTCTCTCTCTCTCTCTCTCTCTCTCTCTCTCTCTGTGTGTGTCAGGCGTTCACCTCGGTGAACTCTAGGCCTGAACTGCAGCTGCTGCACTTGTTGGCTCTGGCTGTGTTGACGCTGTCTTTGCGTGTGCATCAATGTGAACTTTATCAGTTTAACACACAAAACACCAGCAGCATTCCTGAGGATCATCGGTTATATTTACAGAACATTACTTCTAGCTCCTGAGTGTGCAACCACAGGACACGGTGGTGGCGCAGTGTGTCGGCGGTTCGAGCCCTATCTGTGCCAGGTTGCCTCTATTGGGCCCTTGAGCAAGACCCTTAAACCTCTCTGACCCCAGCGTACTATCAGAAAAGCTGGGGTAGGGGGGTGTCACGTGACCCGGAGTGAGATGGCTGCGTAAGTTTTTTTTCAACTTCATGCTTTTTCCTCTGAATTCTTACTTAACATCGTTGAACAGACTATAAACATGCCGGACACACCTTCTGATAAGGATTTTCCTATTTTTGCATCGACGGGTTCGCAGAAGGCTAAAGAAAAGGAGGCGAAAAGCCCTACTGTTCATGTGCGCTCGGCAGATGCTAACACTAGCACCGCTGAACCGAACCTGGACATGTCAGAAATAAAGGCCAATGGATCACATCTTGATGGAATCACATGTCATCTAGAGGGTATTGCCAACTCCTTTTCTTGCATTCAGAATTCGTTTACTGCTTAACGCCTGGAAGAAGCTGAACGGAGGATTTAATCTGTCGAAGATTCGGCAACAACTACGGAAAGCTGGGTGACTAACTTGAAGACGATGGTGGACCAACTGCAGGCAAAAGTAGACGACCTTGAAAATAGAATCTGAAGAATCTGAAGATTGTGTGTCTGCCGGAGAAAGCAGAGGGCTCTGGCCCAAAGGGGTTAGATCTATGTACCTGTTGATTTCCCTGTTCTGGATATTGATAGGGCTCATACAGTAGATCTCCCACTTTCGCAGCTGCTAATCCGAATTCAGCTCCGAGAAGCATCTTAGTCCGGTTCCTGAGGTTTACTGATAAAGAAACGATATTGAAAGCCGCCATGAAGAAGACGATAACTCATAATGGATCAGAGCTTCGATTCTATTCGGATTTGTCAGCAGGTGGGCTGCAGAAGCATCTTGAGTTCGAGTCTGTGGGGAAAGCATTTGCCACCCGGGGTTTGTATCGAGGGTCTGCCTATCCGGCCCGGCTCAGATGTCTGCATAATGGAAAGATTCGCCAGTTCAACGATCCGGACTCAGCCAAGGCATTTTTGGACTCTCTGGACAGCTAAATTTAGTGCAGACCTACAGGTTCTTGATCTGTATAGCAACATCGATTTAGCCCAGACTTAGCAAGAAAGCCCCTTGCGCTCTCTCTCTCTCTCTCTGACTGTCTGTACATGTTAGGAGGATAGGCATGCTTCTGCTGGAGTAGATGATGTCTTCAGCTGTGTTTACCGTCTGAGTCATCTAAGCCCTTTTAAACAAATGCCACCAAATACCATCGACTGTACTGCATGCATCATGTATTTCTCTTCTGGATTGCAGAAGGAGGAAAAGCAGATCTTCGTGAGAACTGGGGAAATAAAGGGAAAAAAAACACTTTCCATCCTGGGAACTGAAACCATCCCTGGTTCCTCTGCCTGAGTTCCTTATGAAATGGAAACAGGTCAAATTTGCTAAATCTAAATCCAAAGATCTATATGCATATATACAGCACTGTACAAAAGTCTCGAGCTCCCTCATTTCTTCATATTACATTTATAAAACAAATGTTTTTCTGCAATAGGCTGCAAAGTGCCTAAAGATACTGTACAATGTAACAACCTGAGCAGCGACCTCATTTCCCCTCTCGTCTGTTCCAACCACTCAGCATTCAGCATCACCAATATACTAATCACCGGCCTGATCATCTGTCATCATCGGCACCTGTTTCTCACTGGTTTATGTATTAAGTTACATGTTTTTATGCTTGAATGCTTCATAGTTCACTGTGTGGCGTAACACTGTGTGCTCAGATACAGTGGACTGAAAATCAGAATCAAAAAAGTCTTTCAGGAAACCTGAAGAACTATTCCTCAAGACTACATCAAAATAGAAGACACACTGTCTCTTTGGAAGAAATTTTTTATAGAAATAAGGGGTGGATAAGGACTTTTGGCAGAACTGTACACACACACACACACACACACACACACATATAGTAGACATCAGACCTTAAGGTAGATGGAGTGCTATGGCAGGAGAAAGAGAGAGAGAGAAAGTGGATGGAAACAAGTTACTATTTCTTACTATTTCTTGTGCTTTAACTCTAAGCCTTAACGCCTTGCACCTCCAGGTCTTGGGTTCGATTCCCACATCAGGATTGTGTGTATGGAGTTTGCATGTTTTCCCCATGTTTGGTGGGTTTCCTCCCACAGTCCAAAGACATGCAGATCAGGATAATTGACATTCCCAAATTGACTGTAGTGTGTGAATGTTGCACAAAATGGGAATAAACACAATGGTCACCATTGGACTCCATGGGCCCTGGTTGGACTTCAGAGGGTCCTAGATGGATGGACGGATAGTGCCTTACCTGTGCAGCAGCTGTTTCTATATGAATGCACATACAAACATTTAGTTTCGTTGTGCCTGTGTGTTTCAGGTGGGCCGAGAACAGAACTCAAACACGGTACCTACTATCAAAGCAGAACCCAGAGAGGTCAATCAGTTCCTCAGTGTCCCTACAGGTGATCTCTCTCACACATTCACACACCCACTCACACCCACACACTAATTCTAATGTTAATGCCACATATTCAGCCACATATTACTACTTTTGCTGATTTTTGGACTGAAGCAACTTAACTTGCAGTTCTTGTGGTTTTGCTTCTTTAATTTATCAGCTCCCTCAATTTTAGATACACAACCTCCCTATTTAGGTTCTTAAATAAACTTGTCCTGTGGTGTGTGAAGGCCTCAGAGATTAAATGTGCTGAGTACATAGTGAGTGTTTACAGAATCTCTCCAGTCTCACACCTTTCTCCAGTCTTATGGTGAATGGATCATTGAGGCATTGAGGGTTATTTCAGTTCATACATGGCACAGTTTGTGTGTGTGTTTCCTGAACTGCAATCCTCAAGATATCCATTAAACATCATTTTCAGATCCACATTCCCATTTATATACATACAATACACTATATAGTCAAAAGGATTTATCCAAACCTGTCAGTTATTGAATTCAATCAATCAGGCCTGTTATTCCCAATTAACGGCAATCGTAATACTGCAGCATACATCAAGGACATCTTGGACAATGCTATGCTTCCAATTTTGTGGCAACAGTTTGGGGAAGACCCTTTTTTTATTCCAACATGACAGTGTCCCAGTGCAAAAGCAAGGACTATAAAGACATGGTTTGATTGAGTTCGGTGTGCAAGAACTTGATTGGCCCTAACACAGATCCTTGATCTCAACCCTGTCGAGCACCTTTGGGATGAACTAGAATGGAGGAGATTGTGAGCCAGGTCTTTTCAACTAACATAAGCACCTGACCTCATAAATGCTCTACAGAATGATTGAGCGCAAGTTCCTACAGAAACAGAGAGCCTTCCAGGAAGAGCAAAAGGGGGACCAACTCCATATTGAAGTTTATGTATTTGGACGCAATGTCCTTGCAGGTTTGGCCAAATACTTTTGTCTATATAGTGTATGAAAAGTTCTCTGAATATGCATCTACTACCATCCTTTTGTGTACAGGATATTTTCTGATTTAACCATAAAAACAAACTATAGTACGATATATCCTAAAAGCGCTATCACACAGTATAGCAGTAGTACTGAGATCAGTCACTCTATCTGTGGCTGAATAGACTATTCCTACTTATAAACACAGTTCAAAGTGGGGAAAAACCACCTCACACGCTCCTAATCCTGGTCCTAATAAGGTCACCTAATTTACTACCCAGAAAATAGCTTTAGATCTGCACTGTGTGTTTGTCCATGCGATGAGGTCTTCATTTCCAGTAGCTGAAGTCATTCAGCTGAATCTGGTATAATGAGCTCAGAACGGACGGACCTGGCTCGGCCAGCTGTGGCTTCTGGATGCATGAATATACACTAATGTAGCGTGCCAGAGTGTTTAGTATGAAATCCATTTACAACAACTTGTTATTCTGTTTGTTCAGAGGAGCATCTGCAGCTCCCACCGACTCCTCCCAGCAGCCACGGCAGCGACAGCGACGGATCTCAGAGTCCTCATTCTCTGCCTCCGTCCAGCCCAGCCCGCATGCAGAGCCCTCATTCCCTGGTCCCCTCGAGCCCCGCCCGCCTACAGAGCCCTCATTCGCTGGCACCCTCCAGCCCCGCCCGCCTACAGAGCCCTCATTCGCTCGCACCCTCCAGCCCCGCCCGCCATCCGGCTCGGTCCTCCACGGCCATCTCATCCTCACCACTGCTCACAGCTCCACACGTAAGAACTGTGCATTTATCACTTTATAACTTGAGATAATACGGATAATGGAGATATACAACCCTGCCACTGTTAGTGAGTTAAAGATATAACTACAGAGAATGTTTATGGACTGTGGGAGGAAACCAGAGTCCCCAGGGGAAACCAACCAAGGACAGAACATGCAAACTCCACACACACACACACACACACACACACACACACACACACACACACACACACACACATAGTCCAGAGATGAAATTCAAACCTCCAACCCTACAAGTGCGAGGCAACAGTGTTAACCACCAACCCATTGTGTGTCGTACGTCAAAAGTGTGTGTGGACGTGTGCTTGTGTATATACACACACGTACATAAACACATGGAAAGCAGTTCAAGGTAAATCATGAATGAAGGTGTAAACATTTACACAACACTCCTAGTACAGTACAGCGATGAGACTTAGCCGCAGTAAAACAATCGAACAGTGCAAACGTCTTAAAGAAGACCGCGCGTTCCTGTGAAAGCATTTTAAATAAATGTTTATTTATCAACCATCCTCATCAGTTACAATGACGCATTCAGGGACGAATTCATTCACAGTTTTTGTTGCACTACTGCTTTCTGTCTGT
>CM060106.1:22679692-22687192 GCA_030522415.1 Channallabes apus
TTATTTCTCATCTCATATCAGGGAGTTTTTCCTCCAGCTTGCTTATTAGTGACAAACTCATACATTTATATATTCATAAATGTATATATATTTTTTCACATTGAATTCCCTAAAGCTGTTTTGTGGCGCTCAAATAATTCTACTAATTAGACACTTTTCTGAACACACCTGTGACATGAGACCACTAGGGGGCGACCCTGAAGCACCTGAATTAAATGACATTAAGAACAGTTGAAGGTGCCTAATGTTCGTATCTAATGTTCTGTGTGATGGTTTTTCTTCTCACTCCGCTTCTAAAGAGTCACTATCATATAATCTCTCTGTCAGTTCAAACTTATCCGACGCTTCTCCTCTGTTCTCTCACATCAACAACCCGTTTCCATCTATCACTCACTGAGGGTTTTTATTTATTTATTTATTTATTTATATTTTTTATTCACCGTTCTCTAAAGTTACCTCTGGTGACTAATGTGTTAACACTGTACACTAATGCAAAGTCAGTGGAACTTTGTATAGGGCAGCTAGAGACCCCCAGTGGCCTATGATGGTACAGCAATCACTTCACTAATGAAAAGAAGTCAGTTATATACAGGTCCTTCTCCAAAAATTAGCATATTGTGATAAAGTTCATTATTTTCTGTAATGTACTGATAAACATTAGACTTTCATATATTTTAGATTCATTACACACAAACTGAAGTAGTTCAAGCCTTTTATTGTTTTAATATTGATGATTGTGGCATACAGCTCATGAAAACCCAAAATCCCTATCTCAAAAAATTAGCATATCATGAAAAGGTTCTCTAAACGAGCTATTAACCTAATCATCTGAATCAACTAATTAACTGTAAACACCTGCAAAAGATTCCTGAGGCTTTTAAAAACTCCCAGCCTGGTTCATTACTCAAAACCGCAATCATGGGTAAGACTGCCGACCTGACTGCTGTCCAGAAGGCCATCATTGACACCCTCAAGCAAGAGGGTAAGACACAGAAAGACATTTCTGAACGAATAGGCTGTTCCCAGAGTGCTGTATCAAGGCACCTCAGTGGGAAGTCTGTGGGAAGGAAAAAGTGTGGCAGAAAACGCTGCACAACGAGAAGAGGTGACCGGGCCCTGAGGAAGATTGTGGAGAAGGACCGATTCCAGACCTTGGGGGACCTGCGGAAGCAGTGGACTGAGTCTGGAGTAGAAACATCCAGAGCCACCGTGTACAGGCGTGTGCAGGAAATGGGCTACAGGTTGCAAATTTTGCATGTCATTGGGAAATCAAGGTGCCAGAGTCTGGAGGAAGACTGGGGAGAGGGAAATGCCAAAATGCCTGAAGTCCAGTGTCAAGTACCCACAGTCAGTGATGGTCTGGGGTGCCATGTCAGCTGCTGCTGTTGGTCCACTGTGTTTTATCAAGGGCAGGGTCAATGCAGCTAACTATCAGGAGATTTTGGAGCACTTCATGCTTCCATCTGCTTAAAAGCTTTATGGAGATGAAGATTTCATTTTTCAGCACGACCTGGCACCTGCTCACAGTGCCAAAACCACTGGTAAATGGTTTACTGACCATGGTATTACTGTGCTCAATTGGCCTGCCAACTCTCCTGACCTGAACCCCATAGAGAATCTGTGCGATATTGTGAAGAGAAAGTTGAGAGACACAAGACACAAGAATCTGCAAAAGGATTCCCGACCAAGTATCGAGTGCAGAACTGAACATAATTATTTGAAGGTTGACTTTTTTCTGTATTAAAAACACTTTTCTTTTATTGGTCGGATGAACTATGCTAATTTTTTGAGATAGGGATTTTGGGTTTTCATGAGCTGTATGCCACAATCATCAATATTAAAACAATAAAAGACTTGAACTACTTCAGTTGTGTGTAATGAATCTAAAATATATGAAAGTCTAATGTTTATCAGTACATTACAGAAAATAATGAACTTTATCACAATATGCTAATTTTTGGAGAAGGACCTGTAAAAGAGAGAAAGAGACAGGCAGATTTCTTTGAAAAGTTTGTTTCCTTATTGTTCCTGGTTGGTTTTTCACACTTCTGAAGGAATCTCCCAGGACTTTGTTCTTTCCTTGTGGTTGCGCTGCTTGAACACCAGAGGGCGCTGTAACGCTGTCTACACACAAATCATGCTGATATTGTCGCCAAATCGTTCATTCTTTTGTCACGCGACTCCCATAGACGCTATGCAGTTCAATAGATTCAGAAGAACGAATGATTCGGACCAGAAGATATAAGAGGAGACCCGCTCATTCTGTTCATCATACAGCATATGTCCTTAGCTGCAGAATAATATTTTCATTACTGGAACTACAGCCAAAATTTGTGTATGTAGACATGTCGGGTGTCTGTTTGTTGTTTATCGAAAATGTTAAATTTTATTTTATTTCTGATCAAAAGAACAAAATGAACTAAATGACTCAAAAAAAGATTTGTTCATTTTGATGAACGAGATTCAAAGAACCGAGTCACTAAAATGATTCAAACTTCCCATCACTAGTTTCCGTCCCCTCCTACTGTAATGGGATTAAATTAGGATGAACAGACTCCTAACTCTAATAAGGACAGGTGGAGACTCTCAGACATGCGATATATCCGTCTCACACGCTGCCTTTTCTTTCTGTAGGTCTTTACTGCAGCAGCTGCAGAAGCTTCAGGCTCTGGTCAGTGGCAAAGTGCCTCGATCCTGTAAGATGGCCTCCACACAGACCGGGACCTGTCTCATGGTACGTCCTGTCTCACTCTTCTTGCCTTTCCTAAAGATCTTAGGTGCCTTTTTATAAAGTGAGAAGCAAACGTCACATGGTCACATGTTGAGGAAGTATCAACAAATACCAGCTCGAAGAAACAAGAACACACTCATTGTCATGTTCATTTAATTTCATAACCCAATTTTTAAGTCTCTCTCTCTCTCTCTCTCTCTCTCTGGTTCTTTCTCACACACAAGTATTTATTACATATTAATCACATGAGGTCTGTAATTAATGTCCTTCACCATAATTTAAATCATCATTAATCTCTGATGATTATATTACTGTACACGTGAATGCGAATACTGCATAGATTCTCTGGTTGGTATTTTAAAAGAAACTAATTTAAAAGACCCTAAAGAGCTCAGAGACTCTAAGTATTTGTGAGGTGTGTGTGTATGGACTGTAAAGAAATCTTATCGAGTGTATTTGGCCGTGCTGTCAGTGACACACTAGCTAATCATCTGTATAAACAAAAGAGAGGTTTTGTCTGTACGTCGGTCAGAACACATTCTGCCAATGATATCTTTATGTTTCATGTCTGTCTGTCTGTTAGTTTGTACGTCTGTCCTGCCAGATTTTCTCACAACATCACGCAAAATTGTCTGGACAAAATTGAATGAGGTTTTAGATATTAGCCTGGGGTTAAACCTCCTCCATAAATGAAATCAAAATGTTGAATAGAAGTGAATGAGCAGTTATGTGCCAGATTACAAACCAAAAGTTTTAACATTGAACTGCGCATTGAGGGTGCGTCTTAAATCAACCGCTGGACGGAATTTTTTTGCAGTAAGTTAAAACTGCAGCATCAATCAAAATGTTGAGGAAAAGCGATGTTATGAATAATAATAATATAATAATCTACTTAAAAAAAAAAAAAAAAACTACTAATGCGCTACACCTGCACCAATAGATATTAATTAGAAAAGCTAAAGGTAATATTTTTACAGCTGAAATGAAGTGGTTTTTAGTGAATTTTAATGCGGTAAATCATTTTAAGACACTTTATTTAACTTTATTTAGTTCTGAAATAATAACATCACTGATTACATTAAAGCTGATCAGATTATTTTAAACTATTTCTACAACCTCTTTTCCTGTCAGTGACCGGTACGAACGTTGGTGTGAAATAAAGTGGTGTAAACAGAGTGAGTGTGCTTGAGTAAGTGATCGAGTGAGTGAATGATGGAGGGAGTGAGTGTCACACTGACTCTAGATTAGCTGGTTGTGGCGGAGCGGCGCTCTCACCGTGTGTGTGGTTCCTCCTCTCGGCCAGGTGGTGGCGCTGTGTTTTGTGCTGGTTTTGGGCTCGATCGCTCCCTGCCTGCCTGAGCTCTCACTCTACTCTTCTTCCTCCTCCTCATCCTCACCATCACACACGGTGAAGTCCAGCCCGCCTCCCGCCACTCACCTCTACACCACCAGCCAGGGTACGTGTCCCGTCAGGAGGTTAGATTATTGACAGTACAGTGCGCACAACACATCAGACTGTCGAACAGAATGCAGACTCCCTTATCTCTGTCTGTCTATTTTTGTTTAGCTCTGTCTCTCTTTCTTGTTGTTGCTCTTTATCCCTCCCTCTCTCTCTCTCTCTCTCTCTCTGGTCTCACTACTGAGATCTTGGGACTTCCTGGCACAATGGCTCTGTTCTCACTCTCTGATTAATGTTGAACGTCTCATGCTGAGATATAAACCCACAACCCTCACCAGCCTTCTTTCTCATCAAACACACACACACACACACACACACACACACGCGCACATACACACACTTGCTACTGAACATAATCTTTCCGCTATTCAAAAACCTCCTCCATTTTGAGGAAGGCTGGCTGTGTTGCCATAGTAACTGAAGATCAGCTCAGGCCCGAGTCAATTCTTATTAATCACACATTTACACACACACACACACACACACACACACACACACACACACACACACACACACACACACACACTGCACCCTTACTAATAATGCATTAATGCATAATATGTCAGGAAATATCTTTCTACCAGCAGCACTAATCTTAAATAAATAGATGAGTTAATACATTTATTTATACAAAAAAAGTAATATTATTGTTGTTGATGATGATGATATTAAGAAGAATAAGAAGATTAGCACTAGCACGTTATTCACACTGTAGTTTCAACACAGGAGCTCTTATTGTGTGTATGTGTGTGTGTGTGTGTGTGTGTATGTGTGTGTGTGTGTGTGTGTGTTTTTACAGTCCGCTCCCGCAGCCTGCTCTTCTATGAGGAGGGTTCCCCGCTGGAGAACAGCCACAGGAGCCTGCTGAGTGTAAAGACGGGGGAGGGGGCGCCACAGCCATACACACAGGACCTGAAAGAGACCCACAAGCAGATCCACACTCACATCAGCACCTACCTGAACCCAGCACAGTCCAACAAGAACAGCAGTGGCACCCCCCTCCTCCACCGAGAACCACACTACCATACACGGTGAGCACACACACACACACACACACACACACACACACACACACACACACACACACACACAGCATTGTAATATTGTATTAATAAATACACTGGTACCTCAAATTTAATCTGAATTTCATATTGCAAAACTCACTTTCTCATTGGAAATAATGGAAATGCAAATAATCCGTTCCAGCCACCCAAAAATATTACCAATATTACTGATTTCCAACAGTATAATCAGATAAAAAAAAAACACACAAAAACACGTTAAATCACTTCAGTTGGTTGACGTTAACAAGTTTTGAACGACTCCTTGATGCTTGTGCAACTTAGCCGCGTTTAGCTTGGTTTGTTCGCCTGAAAATCCTTCAAATGCAGAGTCAAATTTCTTGCAAATGTGTCGGGGTACCGCTGTACAGAAGCATATTGCATTCACAAAAGAAAAAGACGCGAGAACGGACAGTGCTTGGGAAACTAAATAAAAAAAAACCTTTAGATCCTCTCGGGCCATTCGACCTTACCAGGGATTTATAAGAGAGAGAGAGAGGGGGGGGGGGGGGGGGTTGTGTCTTTTTTTTGTACTTTCATACTGTACTTATCCTGAGTGCGCACGCTGGACTGATGCTCTCTCTGTCTCTCACTCTCGCCGGCGTCTCAGACAGACAGAGGCTGGGACTTTGCCTCAGTCTCTGAACAGCACACTTTGTCCGTCTGTCTTTCTTTTCTGAGGCATTGCCCTTTCAGGATATTGCAGAGTATTTCTGCGTAAGAGCCGCATCGTTACGGGTTTAGCTGCTCCTGAAGGAAGAGAGCCACTTGGAGAAGGACAGAATGTGCTTTCCTCCTGATCAGTCCTAAGCACATTAGATACCTGTGCAGTGTTGACATACTAATGATAATATCATCCAAATTACTCAATGACATTAATATCTACCAGTATCAGATTCTCATAATTATGAGATATTATCTCATAATTCTGAGTTAGTAAGTCATAATTATGAGATCAGGATGAGATCCGGATTTTTTTTTAATTGTGTGAATGCAATGCGCTTCGGTACCGCTGTACTCACATTTGTAATTATTTTTCAAACACTCTTATCAACCTGAATATGATCTTTTCTTTTCAGACAGCATGATCCTGACGGAGGGGCCGAATTTTTCTAACCCCTCTGAGCGGAGCTGCCTACGTCACGCAGGCCTCCGCTGACCTCTGACCCCCACGCCATCCAGGCCCTACCCTCAGTGGCGCTCCTTAGTGTTACCACTCTTTCACCCCCACGAAATCCCGCCATCGAGACGTCATACACCACTCTCAGACACGCAGCCTGAACACACACCTACGTGCAAAAAGAAGATAATCCCAGAGAGGAGAGAAAAGGCGAATGGGAGAACGATCCGGAAGGAGGGAGGAGGAAAAGACGAGCCGTTCTTCTGTCTAGACTCATAACAAATTAGTATTATTTCTAAGATCCTAAGATTCTTTTTCCTCTCTGTTCACTTTTGATA
This sequence comes from Channallabes apus, assembly GCA_030522415.1. NCBI lineage: Eukaryota > Metazoa > Chordata > Actinopteri > Siluriformes > Clariidae > Channallabes > Channallabes apus. The sequence continues at coordinate 22,686,402 of CM060106.1, forward strand.
AAAGAAAAATAGAATCAGTAGTGGTGGAATCACAGGTCCCTGATGTTCTGAGCGTCATTTCTTTTTGTTTTATGGGCCAAAAGTGTTAAATACAAACGGCATGATGTTGGTCCAGCTTGACTGGACGTGGCTCAGGCTCTGAGAATTTCACTCCATCAGACTTTTCCCAGATCTTTTACCTCGTTAAAGCGTAAATCTAAACAGAAATGTGAGTATTTCTCCAAAAGCAGCTAATCACCTTGATTTGTTTGAACATCTCCAGTATCTCCTGATATCTTTCGCCCGTGGACTCGTGTCACGTTTTAACACTTTTGGTGCCACATTCATCCGTCACCAGCAGTGTAATTCCTCTTGGTCTTTGTAAATTGTAATCCCACCTAAGAACAGTTGATGCATTGAGTTAAAGCTGGACTGCACTTGTTTTGCACTAGGAAAACCAATTGATTTAAGTGCCTTCGAATTCTTTCTTTCTTTCTTTCCTTTTTACATTTTTTTCTCCACATGGTCATATTTAAGATTTAAGACTATTTTCTTAAACTCCAGTCTTCTCTTTTTCGATTCCTTCCTAGATAGCTTACTGAGAATTAATAAAGGTATTTTTATTATGTTTGTTTATTTTGTTTTGTACTATTTTACATTTTTTCAAAGATCTAGATGCATTTGTACTGAATTTAAAGTATCCATAATATATTCTAGTATTGTCAGCATTCCAAAAAGAGCATATTTATTTTATGCAAAAAAAAAAAAAAAAAGTTAAAGTTTGTGTTCTGTTTGTGTTTTTTTTTTTTTTT
>CM060106.1:22707921-22750421 GCA_030522415.1 Channallabes apus
CACGTCTGTAGCTCAACCAGGTGAAGTCGTCAAGCTCATTGTCTTTTCCGACATTCGTAGCATTGTGTATCAAGAATTCGTCCCCAGGGGCCTGAATGTCAATAGCGTATTCTACTGCCAGGTTTATAGACGCCTGAGGGAAGACACACGCAAAAAAAAAAAAAAACACGCTTAAAACTTTTGGGTATGCCCTCGTACTCTAATGAGTTGGATTAAAAACAATTTTATGAATTCTATAGGTTAGCCCTTCTATAGATGAGACGATGTTTTTCACCATATGTATATTAAAACACTTCATCCACACAAGTAGATCATTTATTATGACTGAATGATTGACTTAAGTGAACTCTGTCTACTATGAAAACTCCCCCCCTTTTGCCCCCCCCCCCCTCTTTCCGTGTTACTTTCCCCATTAGCAGATTATCCGGAAATGTAATTAATATTGTTGATTCCAGATGGTGATCATTAGATCGGGCTGTGTAAGGAAAGAGACGTGCATTGGTACTAACTGCCTCCACACTCACACAATAGATAAAAATATTCCACTGAGAGGTGGAGAAAAGAAACAAAGGACGAAACTACAGCTGCCTCTCTTCCACCTACACAAAACACTCACAGTTCCTCATACCATTTATGTCTGTGTGTCTGTGTGTGAGGGGTGTGTGTGTGAGAGGTGTGTGTGTGTGTGTGTGTGTGAGAGAGAGAGAGAGAGAGAGAGAGAGAGAGAGAAAGACTAGTGATGTAAACTGATTAATATTTACTAGTTGATTCTGGACAGTGATCATCAGTGTAGTAAAGTCAACTGGTTAATAGTCATTGTGGTGGACACTCGATAAAACATTCCCTCACTCAGTCCGATTTTCACAGAAAGGGTGCAGTGAGAAAACACACACTGCTGAATATTTGTTGTTTACTGCATAATAAATGACTACATTACTGTATCTATTACATGTTAATATCTAATAGTGTCTCACAGCACTCTCACACTCACTCATTCACTCTCTTACTCAGTTTCTCACTCAACAGTATATAATCGAACCCCGGGACCTGGTGGTCCAAGGCAAGATATGATTAACAGATATTAATTTTAATTTTAATATTTTACTATTTAAATTTATACCTAAATAGTACTATATAAATTTATATTTATTATTATTATTCAATAATAATAATAATAATAATAATAATAATATTATTATTATTATTATTATTATTATTATTATTATTATTATTATTATTGTGATTGAAGGTATAAATTTAAATGGGCTTTTTCAGGACACAGACACACACACACACACACACACACAGCGTTTTGATTGTGTTTTTCCCTGCTGAATATGCTGATGTATCGGTCTTGCTTGTGTATGTGCTGCGCTATTGATGTACCTAGTTGTGTAAGCTGGGACAGAGCATGTGTGTAATCCAAGACCTCTGAGTCAGAAGCCTCAGGCACTCAAGAGATCGATAGTTGCTCTATCTCTCTTTCTAGGGTCATAAGAGATAAAAACATATTTGCACCACAGTTTGATTTTAGCTTACATCATTCACCTGTAATGTTTACAGGAAGAGAGTACACACTATTTAAAGAGAGGACGTCAGCTTCCTGTTCGACACAAAGCAACTACAGTTAAGGGAAAGAACTGAAAAGATAAAGTGAAAGTGAAACATATTTAGCATTTCAAGATTAAAATATATATATGAGTAACAATGACAAATAGCTACCTAAAAATATACACTTATACCAGTACATTTGTAATATCTATTCAGATTTTCTGATGAGAATTTTGATCCTAAGATTAACTTATGCAATTAACTTTATGCAAAATACATAAAAATCTAATGAAATTTCAAACTACCATCCTACTGTATGTGAACACTATCCACCATTTTTATTAAAAAGGTGTCTGGTACCACATCGCCTAATAGACCCCAAGTCATGTGACTAACTAGGTCTTTCTGGTAAAAAAAGCTAATCTTTTAGGGGAAATTGTCACATCCTGACACACCCATACATTTATGATCATGCCAATTAGCCTAATCTGCATGCCTTCGACGGTAAAACCGGAGTACCTTTAGGAAACCTAGAGAACATGCCAACTCCATGCATACAGAGATGGGAATCAAACCTGGCCGGGGATCAAACCCGGAACCGGAACCGGTCATGATAAGTGTAGCAGGAGATTATATAGAGAAATAAAGGAAGTTTTTACTTTCATTACTGTGTTCTGTTGTTCGGCACTATCAGAAGTCCATCCTTTGTAAAACTAGTTTAGAACAGGGCTGCTCATATTCTCATTATCATAAGCTATTATAAAGTGCGGTATAACTGCAGACATAGTGTACTATATACTCACGGTCACTCAACTGGGTAAACCTGTTTCTCTGTAGGTTCTGATATTCACTCTGCCCCTTCATTACCCTGTTGCAGATCACTGCTACACAATGTCATGTACAGACCTGCAGAACAAAACCAAAAGTCACTGGAATATTCTAGTGTTTAGTATTTTACACAAGTACCTAAACACTACTTTTTCATATAACAGTACAAACCGACGGTGAAATACTGAACACAAAAATACAAAGCTTATAGCAGGAGAGCTAAATCTTTCTGTGCAAAAAAAAAAAAGGGGAAAAAACATACTTTCATTACAATATCAATGCATTTACATTTTCAACAAAGAACCTATTGGGGCATTTGAGAATTCAAGCGCTAAAAAAAAAAAAACATTTTATGTAACAAGCCTCTTTTTATAAGGCGTGTTTGTTGGCAGTTGCACCATTTTCTCTTAAATGACTAACGGGATTGAAAGCAATAGTGTAGAAGTTGTTTTTTGCATGCTGGGTTAGTGGTAAGCAGGGTTGGTGTGTTCAAATCTCTTCTCAGGTGAAGTTTCCATGTTCTCCTTGTGCATTATGGGTTTTCCGGTTTGCCCCACAGTCCAAAAAAAGACATTTTAAATTTGTGGGCACATTGTTCCCCGAGATCTCTAGGATAGGCTCCAAGGCCACCAACACCCTACACAGGATAATGTAAAAAATATGCTATCATTCATGAAGTAAATAGCATGAATTCATAAGGACATGACACATTAATCATTTACTTTCAGTTTATAAGTTGGGATGCAGTGCTAAAGCTTCAAATGCAGACAACATTAAAATATCACTGAAGAATGAGAGATCTCTCATGATTTTCAGGAGGGATTGCACTACCTAGTGAACATGTACCTCGATCGTGGAATATTCAGGTTAAGTTAAGTTAAGCCTTTATTTGTCACATATAAATTACTGCACAGTGAAATTCTTTCTTCGTAAATCCCAGCGTAACTGGGGTCAGAATGCAGGGTGGGCCATAATACAGTACACCTGGACAGGGTTAAGGGCCTTGTTCAAGTGCCCCACAGCGGCAACCTGGCTGCGCTGGGGCTCGAACCACCAACCTTCCGATCAGTAACTCAGAGACTTAACACAATGGGCCACCACTGCCCTAATCCATGCTCCAGATGAGGCTTGAACTCACAACCTTGGCATCACTTCACCTGTACTGCTGTATAAGTACCGCGCGCCAAGTGTTTGCGCCACTGGAGCTCTACGTGTTGCATCAGGGAAGGGAACGCAGTCTCCCACTATCAGAAATTATGCAGTCGAGATTCCCACATTTGGGGAATTTGCAAGGGTCAGCGCAGCCTGAGTGCAATAAGCATTGTCTTGGGTGAACCACCTTCTTGATCATGGTATCACCCCTGCCAGGTAAATATCACCCCTGCCAGGTAAAAGGATTAAAGGAATTAACATTTTTTATAAGTCTCATATACACTCAATCTATCACAGGGCACACACACACATGCATACACTCACATGCTCATTCACACACTAAGGGTAATATGGGAACGCCATATAGTCTAAAACTTCCATTCAAAACACTGAATGGAAAGTTATACAAAATTAAAAACATCCCACCATCTACTTACCACTCAGCTCTAATCCCACCCTGCACCCTGTTTCCTCCGATCCTCTAGCACTGCCCTACTGGTCTCTCAGGGATCGAGGAAGACGTGTGTCTAGACTGTTTTCTGTTCATCCACCTAGGTGGTGGAATGAACTTATAGCTGAGTCACTGGCAACCTTTAAGAAATAATCTGTTTTATATTTAAGCACTTTTGTAAATCGATCTGGATAAGTGCGTAAATGCCTAAATATAATCTGCATGTCTTTAGTTGGAGGAAACCAACCAAGCATGGGGAGAACATGCAAACCACATGCACCCAGATAAATGGCGGGATTCAGACCCTGGAGGTGCAAGGCCACCGTTTATATATGCATGTATGTAATCTGTAATATATTTTATTTTATTACTAAATGTTTTGTTATACTCACTCACTCCTCGTCTATACTTCTACAGTATACCCCAGGGTTGCGGCGCCTATAAGATGAAGCTTCTACACCACCGTGAAGCTGTATTGCTATACATTATATATAAATGTATACATGATAACATAATAATAACAATAATAATAATATGATATTATTAATATTATGTGAACATACCACACATCACACTTCTCCAAAAGTGTGTATAATTTTTTTTTTTTTGCCTGTCTCTATTGAATATAACTCATATATTTAATACAGCCTTGTGGCTGACTATGTCACAAATCTTGTATTTACAAGTAACATAACTTTTTCCAGAAGGTTCCACAGGCTGCACCTGAGCTCAGTGAGTGCGCGAGCTCTAACCGCCTTTCGCGTTGAGCAAGAGCGAGCAGGTGAGAGCTGGGCCAGAAGAGGGCGGGGAAACAGATATGCGCGCATGTGATTGGCTGCCTGGTGAGAGCTTGCGCGGTAGGGGGGGGGGGGCGGGGTGTTGAAGCGCAGTCGTGCGTCGCGGGATTGTGTGTATGTGCCAGTTTCACCTGGAGAGCGCGAGCCGGAGCGGATAAACTCTGAAGTAAAGTGTCGAAGTCGTTTCTGTTCGAGTTCCGCGCTCTCCTGTGCCACTTTGTGTCGAGTACCAGGACGGGGTTGCCATGGCAGAGGCGAGTGAGTGCAGCCGAGGCGCCTGGTCCCGGGCAGCAGAGTCTCCAAGCTCGGCTCCGGCGGACTCGGTGGTGCTGGTGATGGCGCCGGCGCTCGAGGACGTCGCGGAGGAGGAGGACGTGTTTGTGCTCCAGCAGGACGGACTGAAGCAGCTGGAGACCGACTTCCTCCCTCTCACCATCCGCAAACAGGTGTCGTACAGGTGAGCAGCAGTGCACACTAGCGCCCTAACCAGTGTGTGTGTGTGTGTGTGTGAAGGACAGTGCTTCTACACACACGTGTGTACTGTAAGAAGTTATCTCTCATCATCCTTACATCATCTAAATATACAGTAACACTACTAAACAGCATTATTACTACAGCTACAGGGGAAAATACATAAACATTGGCACCCCCATTATGGATCATCCCTACACAGGACCTTTAAATTCAATTCGGGTTTATTTGTACAGCACGCTTTAATGACGCTCGTTGTCGAAATCATCAAAGCTGCTTTACAGAATCAAAAGGAAATTCATTATGAAATGGTGATTGCACCACCAGGGTCCGGGTTCGATTCTCGCATCGAGACCTGTACTGTATGTATGGAGTTTGCACGTTGTCAGTGTGCTTAGCAGGTTTCCTCCCACATGCAGATTAGACTAATTGGCATTCCTAAATTGCCCGTAGTGTGTGAATGAGTGTGTATGTTTATGTTCCCCACCTCGTGGAATAGGTTCCAAGCCCCCAGCGACCCTGGATAAAGCGGTATAGACGATGAGCGAGTCAGTGAGTATGGAATGTGAGAAAATATGTATGAATCAAAATCTCTGATGAGTGCTGGTGCTGAGGGTAAACAAACACAAAAAATCCTGAAATGGCAATAGGAAGAAACCAGACTCCACAGGGAACCCTTCCTCATTTTGGTGATCTCAGATTACAGGAATTGATCTGCAGTTATACATAGTGTCCGGCAGCTGGAAGTTCAATATAACCGATGTGTTTAAGTTAATTAATCTTGGTTATTGGAGGTTCAGGTACAGAACTGTAGGAATTTCACTCCTGAACTATTGAGCAACTGCAGTTGCAAGTCATTAGAGAACAGCTGTCTGCATCAGGCGAGGCCAGAACCGCCTTCATGGTAAAGTGGATCCGTCCACAGTCACCGCACACATTCCTGACCGACCACATGAGATCTCCGACTAGAAGCGGGGCATCAGGATGACTCAGTAAGGACAGGTTAAATCTTCCTCTCCTCCATCCCCTGGGGAGTTTGGCTGTGCACTGTACACACAGAGCAAGTAAATAGATTTTAAGCCATGATCTCATTTTTATATCAACAACTTCGCTTTATATAAAAGTATACGTGTGTGTGTGTGTATATATGTGTATGTATAATTGTAGACATAAATAAAGTAGTTATATATATTATATATTTTTAATCATCAATCATTTTTTTTTATCATCACTAAAATATTTTTAAACATCACTGACAATGTTCAAGCTTCATCTCATAGCTATACTGTACATATTCACAACCTTTAGTGATCTAAAACCACAGGGATGAGAAATAACCCTCGTGAAAAGGCTGCATTGTTTAACGTTTAACTATTTCTTTCAACTGACCCTGAGCAAGAACACTGGAGCAGTGCCTGAAAGGCGGAGTTGACTAAAAGTGTGTGTTCTGTGTCAGAACAGCTGGAAGTGATTAGGATTATGTCACACACAAAAACACCAACAGATGAGTGCTGTAGAAGTGTGTGCATTTACTGATGCACATAAGAGAGAAAAACTATCCTCTTTTTTTTACTGTCTGGTGTGGAAATATAATTGATTGCTGATCATGTGCAGGTAGTCACGTGGTCACGTGTCATCGCTACTCTACTTTTTATATAATTTAATTTCAGAAAAGCATCGCTAAATAATTTACCCTGTTCCATGCTGTTGGGATTAACACACGACAACGCCACAGATTATTCCAAAGACGCTGCTACAGTGAAAGCACGTAATTCAGATGACCTTTTCATTTGCATAACAGCGGCAGTTTTGACGGCACATTAGCTCATTACTCGGGTCATGTTATACTGTATCGTAGTCGTGCAGAGGCAGACATGAGCTCTAATGAGGAGATGGGTCGGGGGGTGATGGTCTTTAAAAAAAAGAGTATAAAAATGGGCAGGGCATTAATGGAGAAAACGAGCACAAATCAAACACTGTCCCTTTAACACCACCGCGGTTTCATGTGGATTTAGTTAAATGTCCAGATGAGTAACATCGCGTTAATCATGTGAAATATTCAGAATGATCCTCAGTTGATTCAGAACTCGCAGCTCTTTAACTGGTGTGTCATCTGGCTGCTCTTCAGCTCTCCTGGATTTTTCCATGAGCTTTTTTTTTTAGCCTCGACTATTAGTTCTCTTAGTCTGAGACTAAATCTTAAGACCCTTAGTTAAGGTGGCTTTGGGCTGAAGTAGAAATTTACAGTAGAGTTTATTGTACTTTTTTTTTCTCTTGCACACACACAAACAAGTTAAACCAAAACATTGCAATTTCTTGACAGGCCCTAACAAACTCCCTGAGACTTTTCAGTTTCTTTTTTTTTTCTTCAAGTTCAGGATTTATTGACTTGGCCTCATTTCACATCTTTGGGTGTCAGCTGACAATAATTTGATTCTGACGTTCCTTTGGCAAATGTGACCGCATGTACATTTGTGTGTGTGTGTGTGTGTGTGTATGCAGAGCAGAGCACACACGTCCTGTCTACAACTAGAACCTCTGTGTCAGTACAACGTCCCCGGCAGACACGCTTATTGTGTGTTCCTATCTTCAATGAGGTTTTATTTTATTTAGTTTTGGAAAATGCGAGCACACCAAATCTGTCTACCTCAATTTGTCTCCATCAGCAAAAGTGGACTGTACAGTATGTATATCAACTAAAACACCTTTCCTGAATCGATTTATCTGGAATCACCCAAATAAGGATGTCTTCCCATTTGACTCTTCTGTTGTTGTCTCAGGGACAACCTGAGAGTTATAATTTAAACTTTTTTATTGTTAAAAGTGCTAAATTGGGTTAAATTAAGGGTTAAATAAGAATTTTTTTTATTGTGCATTATGTAGCTTTCTAAGGTATGATCTTTCAGTCTCGTATCTTTCCATGTGCGCTTTATATAATTATGACTAGGCCTTGTACTTGAAGCTGTGCGCAGCATTGCGAGGGAGCATCTGTGTGTGTTTAGTGATTCCGAGTACACCGAGCCATGCTTTGAGTACATCTTATGTAACCAGATGAGAGGAACGCGCGGTGATCCTAGACTTTTTTTTTTTTTTTGTCATATAAATATGCAAAGGTTAAGATTGACCCAGCGTCTGTGCCAGTCTGCCCCTCTCTATGCCCACTCAAAACCTGGTAGAATGGCTGAGAGCAGGAGGTGGGCATTCAGGAGAGCACAATGCCCTGTACTGGTGTCAAACTCCCTGCTGATTCACTTACTACAGCCACACATGAGTCACTGTGAGAGAAAGAGAGAGAGAGACTGAGGGAAAAGAACAAGAGAGCGTGAAGGTGGGGGAAATTCACCAGAGACGGATTGATGGGGAATAAACTCAGGAGGAGAAATCAATACACGATTTAGAGTAGCTGTGTGAAAAAAGGTCAGTGTCTTGCTCATGATGTGAGAAACCACCAGGAGCCCAATATAATCACATAATGACATAATGTCCGTGCTGCTAATAACTGAGTCAATTATTTGAACATAACGGGTAAAACACACTAGAGATCACTCAGCCACTGTGAACCCATTAGTCAGAAGCACAGTGATATAAACATGAGATGTAGAAATGACATGCAGTACTGTTTGTTTCCCCTCATACTGTGTTTTATTTATTTATTTATTTATTTTTAATGTAGTGAGATTTTTCCAGTCTAATATTATTAAGCGTGTGCTAATAGAAACGTTTCCTTTCTCATCTGTCTTACTGGTTCATGACGCTTCAATAGTCTCAGAGGTTCTGTTCATCGTAGAGCAATTTGTGGGATATTTACTTAAGATCAAAGCACAAATGATTAATCACAGCGATGTAAAAATGTGTGTTACTTCAAATGTATGGATATTTGAACCTAATGAAAACTTTAAATTCTTGAGTATCTAAAACTTTCTAATCATGGAAAATCGCCTCATCATTTCATTATTAGAGTGTGACGACATGGACGGTTGGTGACCTGCGTAAGTTAGGACATTTATATTTAGAAAAAAACTTCAATTAAAAAGCATGATCAGGATCATCTGGAAAGTGAAGAGTTTAGATCAGTGCCCCTCCCCCTACTAGGACCCACTTTTTCAAAATGACAAACCATCACAATTCAGAATATTAATTAAAACATTAACCATCAGAAATGTTCATATGTGCATAAATGCAGGTTACTGATCATTTCCTCATTAGGGACGGGAAGCACCAGGTTTATACAGAGTCAGCCAAAAAATGTATACACACTTCAACAGCTGTTATCTCTGCCTTTTTTTAAACCTCGAATTGAATTATGGAATTATTCTCGTGAATTATTTTCTTACAATTCTACACAAAAGTAGCAAGGAATTCGCTTCTACTACACACAACGCTGTCCTGTTTGCAACTGTGTGAATAGTTTAAAAGCACCTGTAGGATTATAGAGGGACTGGAACATATTACCAAATTAAAATGTGCGATTCTGGTATCAGCGTGGTGATGCATTCATTGACACTTTTCTCCATCTCAAATTTTTATTGCCATGTAAAAAAAAAAACACTTCATTGTCAAGAGTGGTAATAAAGCCATTTCTGAGACAAATTTTTTTTTTAAAATTTTTTTAAGCTACAAACAACAAATTGCAACTTTATATGCTGCTATTAATTTTAAAAGTCAACAGTAAAACCAGGCCTTAAAAGTTATACGTGATAAATGAATTTATTTATTCATCGTTCACAGACTATCTGATTGTTTTTATTTCTTGAGGTGGAAATAAGACAGTGATGCGACGTACAGGAGAAATCATAAAGCTTTTTGGCTTTGCACATTTGTATTTTTGAGGACAAAATATGACTATATAGAAGTGAAATTCATTAAACTTCCTGTAAATAAGTTTTATATGTAAATTTTCTTTCTTCATTAAACAGTAAAACAATTCTAGAGGCATCGAAAATATGCAATAATCTCCTTTGGGCAGTTAATGTTGAAGTTTCTGCTACTTACTAAATGCTCTGTGAAGCCTTCATAAAGCCTCTAATCTGGGATGCTGTTAATTGGTGATTTCTGAGGCTGGTGTCTCTAGTTTCGGTTCATCATGGTGCTTGATGGGTTTCGCAAATTATCCTGACCATACTGTTTATTCTTACAATTTCTTCTATTTCAGAACAGCTGACCTTCGTGTCTTAAAATAACAACTGTTGTTAGTTATCTGATGCTGTATGTGTTGTTTAATAGTTTTGAAATCTCCAGTATTGTTCTTGAATGTAGAAAATAAATCCAAACTTGTGTCCAAACTTCTGACTAGTGCTGTAAAGTATATTCAGAATTTCTGCGTTCATGCATGACCACATTTATTTGTGAGAAAGAAATACTTCCGAATCAACATGTATATTAAACAAAAAAAACCCAAAAGCTTTCCTTTAAAAAGTCCAGGGGCCATCTCATGGCACCGTTTATTTCAAAGAATACCTAACTGTATAATGTATATAGCTAAAGTTGTAGCCGCAGGAGGCAACACAAGTAATTTGCTTCATCACCTCCGCCACAAACATGTCCTAGAATATGAAGAATGCATGAAACTAAGCATCTTCTTCCACATCTGCAGGTAACGATAAAGTTATAGCACTGCACCACAAAACGCAACTCAGACGTCACTCAAAGACGCGTTTACTAAGGGGACCGCCTACGACAAGAAAAGCAAACGGTGGAACGGTATTACCAACGCTATTACTGTCCACTTAGCTAAAGACATGGTACCACTTAATACTCTAATAATATTAATACTGAAGTAATATTATTAATGTTTCACAAAGTGAAAAGTTTCACTCCTTTTGTATTTACCTGTTTCAGGTCATTTGCCTGTCATGAAAGTCCAGTGGATAAAGTTTTCATTGTGCAGTTACAGGGGACATATTGTTTACATTGTAGCCACATTAAAGATGTTTTCAAGTTGCAAAACTTGCACAATAAAGTGTTGTGTATTTTGACTGCAAGTCATGAATTCTGATTTCTTCACCTCATTACAATTATGAGTGCCACCGTCACCTCCTTGTGAGACCAGTCAAACCTGGGTTAATACTAGTCTGGTCAATGTAAGTCAATATGCTGCAGTAATTATTCTCTAATATATTAGGAAATGGGGTTAACACCTAATCATGTATGGGGAAAAAAAAATACAGTCAAATACGGTGACACCGATATAATTTTGAAAAATACCGTGATTTTTGGTCATACCGCCCAGCTCTAGTACCTGGATCTACACAATAGGTCTTATCTACCAGTAAATGTGTCATCTTATGGTGGTCCATGTAAGATACATCCATCACTGTCAAACAGTATCCTGTAACTGAACCCCAACTGAAAAAAGCCCATCAATTTATTTTCAATTAACAAGCAGTTGTAGCAGCTGTGTGTATGTGCATTAAAGCTACTGTATATAAAATCTTAACAGTGCAAATGCAAATTCCTTGCTGACAATTTAACCAAAAGGCATTTCTAGTGGAAAAGGGCTGACTTATCCTGAGCATAGCCATGTATAATATCCACAAAACTTAAAAAGAGTTGCTTTGCAACATAAAACTGCAGTTTGGCAAATAAATAAGTCAAATAATAAACTCTGCACAAACTCTTGAGAAAAAACAAAAAGCATGGATAAATTATGCTACTGCTCATGGAGGTTCTTCACGTGCTTTAACAGCTTTGTTGTCCTCCAGCAAGTGCTTCTGCTTTAAATGATGAAATAGGTTTGTGGTGTTTCCTCCCTTCGCCACGACGACCCGCTTGCATGTTCTACATCTGACGGGCGAAAACCAAACCAGTTCCACACCACTGAAGTTGCACCGTTTTTACAAACCAATTCTGGTTCATCTGTTTCATTCAACGATCCGCTTTCGCCCTTCTCATTCTCCGCCGCCGCCATAAGCGTATGAAAACAAAGGCACTGCGCATGCGCGTTTTACCCACATTCTATCGCGATATTTCATTTTCTTATCATTGTAACGGTATTACCGTGAAAGGTATAATATGGCCCAGCCCTAATCTTGATGGTATATTTGAAAATGCTGATTTGGAACCAGATGACACCAGTTCAAGCAGTGGAATCATGAAAGCCATGGCAAAATTACTGACAGTCTTTGTCAGTGTCTGATTTCATTATGAGACTTTGTGAAAAATGTGACTCCTGCACAGCTCATCAGTATACAGCCAAGGCCCAAGCTGCTTATTTAAAAGAGCTGAAAGAGAAACTTCCCATTGGAGAGGAGGTTGTTATCCTCATGGATTTTGCCGAAAGCTATTCTTTCATAGGTCCCAGGTGATTCTGCATCCCTTCCTGGTTTACTATAGGGATGGGAGTGAAAACGATGGTTCACTAAGTTGCAATAGTTTTTGTGTTGTCAGTAATGAAAGGGAACGCAATGCTATTGTTGTTCACAAGTTTATTAAGATTCTCATGAATCCACTGAAAGTTCTTCTACCAAATTTAAATCATGTGCATTACTTCTCAGATGGTGCAGCCAGCCAGTACAAGAATTATACAATTTTTACAAATTTGTGGAGGCATTTCCTATCAAAATGACTTTGGTAGCTACAAAGTGCATGTCTTTCCTAATTGATGATATTTGTGTCACTGCAACTTGACAGGTCTCCTACATGTACATGTACCCTTTTGGTCTTATTCCATGAACTAATTTTTGTGGGCTTTGTTCTTCCGGAATCAGATACCCAGGGTGATGTAATAAACACTGTGATTGGTCATTTCAGTGTAGAGAGATGAATAACTTCATTATCAGTCTTTGACTAGATATGCATTACAGAAGAATTTGAGGTAACTTTCACTTTGAAAGGAGCAGATTTTATGAATATGCATTAAGTATTCTACAGATATTGCTGTACATTTCTGTGTGTCAAATCATAAAATGTTGCAAAACCTGAACAATTAATTTTTGATGATTTCTGTAAAACAGGGCATAACACACCCCTGGTTTTTATTTATTTTCAAGATGAGGTGAAGTGAAGTAACCCCTATTTTTTTGAGTAACATATATACATGCAGACCTTGGGTTCTAGGGGGTCGAAAAGGGGTAAATATCTCCATAACCATAAGAGTTAAGAGATATATAAGAGAGAGACAAATTCTGATTGCAGAATCTGAATCTTCATGAAAAATTACATGAATATCCATATGACATATAGCAAGTGAGTTATCAAGGAAAAGAGGATTTCAAAAAGGGGCGTGGCATGTCTCGAAGCGCATCGAGGCCAAAAATCAAGATGGCTGCCATTTTTTAACGAGCGGGAGTTGGGACAAAAAAAAAATTGGGGTTTTTATTTTCATGCCAATACCAACAATTGGTAAAAAAAATCAGCAAAATCTGTGATCATGTGGTGGCACCCACTGGTTGATCTGAGATGGAATCACCCAGGGGGAGAGTGTAAGAGGATCTTTACAGCGAATGATAAATTTCCCTGCCAGAAACTCTTTAGCTCACCTAATATAACCCCCACACGGGGCAAACACCTCAGAAATAATATTTTTATTAAAGAGAAACAAGTGTATCAAGTGTTTACCGATGACCGATATCTACCTACTGATGGGAATATAAAAGATTTACACCCTTCCATCATTCCAATCGGGTCAGTCTGTTCCGATTGAGGCAATTACTGTACTTGATGCATTTTTTAAATTATTTTTTAAAAACTGAGATGAAAATGTACAATATTTTGAACAACCTAGAGCATATATGCACAGTGTTTGGATTTAAACCAGTGATGAAATTGAAGTGAAGATGACATCCACGTCAGCCATTGAAAGGAGGCGAGCACAAGTACTCTTTACAAGTGTCACCATGATCGACATTATAGGACGAACCTCGGTGATGTCATTCTCACCAGGGGACACGTTACAAATTATTGTTGGTGGGACGCTTATAATTTCCAAATCAGTATTTTGCAGAAGATTGGTTTTATTTCTCTCAGACATTGTCACAGCCTTAGAGAAATCTGGATCTAGATTTAAATCCCTACTGAGCATTTCAGTGGAAGTCATGACAAGCAAAAAACTCCCTCAGACAAAATGTGGAAGAAACACTGAAAGAAACCAGACAGAAGGGAAACCTTTGTAATCTAGGTGACGGCGGATGGTGGCGTTGCAAATCACAATGTAGAAGAGGATGGCCAAATGGATACTCAGGATGAGCAGATTGTAAATAATAGTCCTGGGATGAGGACAGAACAGTCTGTATGATTACAGCAGCACTTCCTAGAAGGTACAGTACAAGTCGATTGTATCCATGTGACACTGTAGCATTTACTATTTTTGGTAGGTTCTCATTTTAAGTGTATGTGGGACCGTCCAGACGAGCAGGAAGTGAGTCATAAGTGCTCAAGAAGAAGTAGAGCATCAAGTTAAATCAGGCAAGACTGGACGAGCCACTGGAATGCAAGTATATCATGGCCTGGCTCTGGCATCACATCATGAAGCTGGAGCACATGTACATTTACTGTAGGCAGACTGACAGGATTTTCATTGCTGTACATGATGCAACTGACAGGCCATCCTGAGCCACTGCATAATCAGAAGGCTCACTTTCAGGCTCTGTATGTTGCCTTCATTCTTTTTTTCTTTAAAGGCAACTTCTTCATGAAAAGTTGGGAAAAGGAACAGGAAAGGAAAGCGTCTTGGCATAATTAGGCATTTCATTAAAAAAATAAAAAGGCTTCCCAGTGGCACAACAGAAAAGTGATACACTCTATTATTCAGAGATCAGAAATTCAAATCCCAGTGAAGCCATAACCATCTGTTTGGTGGGAGTCCGAGGAAGCAAACATGGCTGAATTCTCAAAGGAGAAGAGACAGCATCCTCTCCCATTTTGGTTATAGTGATTTTACTGTAGATAATCATGAATGTATAGCTTTGTATGGGCATGAGCTTGTTCAGGAAGAAGTGGGTGGATAGCAAATTCCTCACATTTACTTGCTGCACACGCTTTGGAGGAAGCCTTGTGTGAGCATAAAGTTGGGGGAAAATAATAAATAAATGAATGAGTTAATGAATAAATGATCAAATGCATTAACAATAGACTTGTTTCTGCTTGTTGCGGCACATAATATTTAAAAACGCAAATACGTATGCATAGGCTACACTGTCTATGATTTTAATATATATTCCTAAATTGCAGCATATGGTGAATCCTGCTGAATTACTTTGCCTCCATTTATCCTCCTTAACCTCATTCTCATGCTATGTAAAGCATTCAGTGATCTATATTAGCACAACACCTGGAAATTACAGCAGTGTGTAATCTAGACTCTTCTAGCTGCTTAAGCTGTTAAAATAAATTTTTGTCTTGTTGGAATAGAGTAGAAAGAAGTTACTCAGCATCCAATGTGTAATGTCTATTACATGTTCCCTAATTTTACTAAGCTTGTATCCATCGTTTGGTTTGAATTAAACATACATAGTATGCTAGCAGTGGAAGCTAACGCCATGTTTACCAATAGTTGTTCTTAGAAATAATATATACATTTAAAGAATTTTTTTTGTAGACCTAAAGCATAGTCTTGTGGAACGCATAAATTAGTGACCAATTAGTTAACAATTACACACTGATTTGCAGGAACAATACAAATAAGGCTGTTTAAGTTCAAATTCAGATAAAGATTTTACAGTACGATATGCAGTGAAATGCTTAAACGACCGTCCGTGACCTTAAAAAGATTATTAATAGGAAATAGTTTTTTTCTGTACAAATGTAGAAGAATATAGAGACTTCAGTTGGATTTAAATAGAAATGTCCAGGGAGAGTGCAAATATTCATAAAAGTGTCTATGTGCAACATACAAAATTAAATAGAAATATGTATAAATGTGCAGGTGTGCAATGTCCATAAGTGTCCATAAGTGTCCATAAGTGTCCATAAGTGTCCATGAATGTCCAGAAGGAGTGCCAAAAAAACCCAAATGTCCATAACTCACTCTTACAAACTTGTCTTGATCTACAGTAGAACAATTTTGTGCGTAATACAAGCAAGGAAGCACATGGTCACATGATCAGAAATCAGTATCGGCTCATTTACCACTTTAACTATGTGGTCTAAATCTAAATTTCATGTTAAACCTATGAAAATATAAGCATCTAGTTCTTGCTGTACTACAACCTTTGTTTTTCAATGACGAAGCCAAAATCTAACCTTGACCTCTAGTTTACAGCTTGTTATGGTCTGTTATTTTTAGCAGAAAGCTGAATCATAGCCAGAAATGAATTATCAAGTTTCAGAAGTGTTATTATTTGTGGTGGCATATTTTAACATAAAATGTTAAGGTGGATTTAGTACACAAGTTGATGTTGATGAGGAAATTAATTGAATTATTTCAGTTCAACAGATGTAAGGGGTTTTAATTGTTTTACTGATGTGATTATATTTGTCTTCGTAAAACTACATTAGATATTTAATTGTTATACTGCATTCTGAATTTTATAAAGTAAATCTGCCATTGACGACTTGGCACTTAAAACATAAAAAATATAATGTAAATTAAAAAAGTAAATGATCAATCGGTTTTTTTTATTATTATTATTATTATTTATTTTTTTTTACTGTGACTGATCTTGTTCGTACTTTGTGTGCAGGTGCATTTGTGTGATGGTGTATTGAAAGGCAGTGTTTGTGCAAATAAAACAAGAGCCTACATTCAGTATTCAGGCTGTATTTCTTCCCCTCAAGCCCTTCCACTTTATCTTATGCTAATTTGCCGCATTGATGTCCTATTTAAATTATGCATAGGATGAACCTCTGGCCTAAAACAAAATTGCTGACTGATGGTGACAATTTCTAACATTGCCCTACGGCATATACTGATGTTTCTAGCCCGGTTTCAAGCAGATAAAGTTGATGGAACGGATCGGTCCGGGGCGATATACTATTGTGACGCAGGCACGGATGTGCAGCATACTGTTTAAATATTAACCGTGACCTCTGAGGCTCTACATCACTTCCTGTCTCCTGACTAATTTCCTGCGCGTCTGTGACTCAATGCAGGTGTTAAATGCTCTCTTGCTAATTCTTTTGAGCAGGTCCAGAGCTCTTTGGTCAGGTAATGTGAACAGTGGCCGCCTAAGACCCCAAAGTAATTTACAGTCATAATTACTGCAGCCTGAGAACTTAAAAAATAATATGTGTGAAAATGATTATATGATGTTCTGTACATTGCGAGCCAAAACAGCTTTCTGAAGAGACAGATTAGAAGATTAGTCTTTAGTAACTTACATAAGCACTTTTTTTAAACACCCACTGTAAGCAGAAAAGCATTTTAGAGCACATTTATGGTCAAAACTTAAGGTGGATGAGCTACAAAGTCTAAGTTTTTCCTTCATCCAAACTGTTTTAGATATGAGCCTGAGATAGCATGCTTGTACATGCTGAGATGTAAAGAGTTATGAGTTACTACAGGATGTCCCAAAAGTCTTCATACATTTATAGCTTCATAGACTTTATAGCAAAATGTCATTCAAATATTTTTATACTTTGTTGTATTTTGTAAAATAGCATTAACGTATACCTTTGAACACAGGAAGGCTTAAGTATTCCTGGAAAAGATCATAACGAGTGTGTTTACTTATAAGGAAATGGAAATCATATACTGTAGAGCATGTTGTATAAAAAGTGTTACGTTCCTGTATGTACAGTATGGAGGTGTTTGGCTCACCCTTGATTATTAATAGGATGATCAATGCTTATACTGTAGGAATTTATCTGTTAATTTTCTCTGCATTTTATGCACATTATGAAAAATGGCAGTCAGTATTAATAATAAAAACAAATTCCTTAAACATACTAGGGATGGGAGACACCAGTCACGACCTGTTATATGTTATCATGATCCTGTCAATTTAAATCAATAGTAATTAATATTTTGTCTCATGATTTTATAAATATCCTGATTTGATTTTGGTAAAATTTTAAGATTTAAAATAATAAAAACAAATTGTCATAACTTATTTTTACGTCAGGTTTATTCAACAGCTTCACAACTGAATTAGTCTGTGTAGTATTAACTTATTCAGTACTGTATGTTTATTCCCGTAATGCTAGTTACAGTACATGTACTGTATGTAAGCGTAATGTACACTGGGTGTAATTATAGTGAACGGTGATGAGAGAAATTTTCAGGAAAGGCAAGAAACATTGTACATTGTGTGTGGTACAGATTGACCATAGGTTTACACCAACAATTGATAATTATGGAATTGTAACCGATTCCCATCGCTATCACGATCACAACTACTGAATTTTCCCCCTGGCTGCTTGAACCAGTCTGGACATTTTTCTCCAATTACACAATTTCTTCTCCTCGTAATTTATTATACATCTTTATAAATGCCACAAAAAAGACATATCTCAGGTTTCTAAAATATCACTGCTTCCGTTAGAAGGTCAAGTGTATATGTGAAATTTTAGAGGATAATGTGCAAATTGGTAAAATCTTCCCCTCCCCGTTTCTTCCTTTATACAGATGGACATATTTTAAAAAATGTATCAGAAATTAACATTATATCAAATTTATCCACCTGATGTCTGAACTTTTGACGATGCGAACATGCGTTAACGGAAGTTGGATCACATGTCCAGCATACATTGTCATGTGCGTGCAGTGTTGATCCCAGGATGTCCACAAGCAAGCGAAACAGCAGCGGCGGAGAAGTTGGTACTGTTAATACGCGCCAAGCAATAACGATGGAGACAAAAGTAAAAAAAATAATTGAGAAAATGCAGCGAGGTGAAAAGATGGCGGACGTTGCACGTTCTTTTAACACAAATCGACTTTCAACCATCTGTACGATTCCCAATAACAAGGACAAGATCATGGAACGTTGCATGGAATGTTAGTTTTTAACACAAATTAATCATATGACCAAATTTGACTCTAATGGCTTTGAATAATCGCAGCGTGGGTAACCTGTGTGTGGTAACGGCACGTTTAACATGAGTAATAAGATGACATGAGGAAACCTCACCAAGTGTGCTGAACAGCAAGTTTCATTATAAAATGCTTCTATATGAAAATTTGAATAAAACCAAAGTTGCTCAAGCTACCTTTAAAGGGAATCAAGAATACTTTCTATGTACTGTAAGATGTGGGAGTGAAAGGCAGCGAAAGGTCTAGGATATTGACCCCCTGAGATCAGAAGGTCCAGGTTCGAGCGGGTTCGACAGCCTCTACCCCATTCAGGAGATTTTGAGCCTCTTGAATCAGAAGGCTCTTGGAACAGAGCTTGTTCTTATGTAGGAGACTTACTGAATAATATTAAATATTTTTCCGGCAGTGACAAAATATCTCTTTGTTTGATTGTTTGTTTTGTTTGTTTAATCAAGTAAAAAATAAGTTAACAAACAGAATTGTAGCTAATTAGAAGTTCTTCAGATATTTATGTAAGAAGTCCTGCAGCCTCGTGACATTTAAATGTCCGTGAATCTGCAGTACTTCCTATATATTTCGAGTGACAGCTGTCTCGTCCAATCAGCAGTAAGAATTTAATTCTCAGACTATACCTACCTGATTGAATTGTCATTGTGTTTTCCTATTGGGTACAGTGGAACCTCGGATTACGAGCATAATTCGTTCCAGAAGCGGCGCGTATTCCAAAACACTCGTAAACCAAATTTAATTTTCCCATAAGAAATAATGGAAACTTAAATTATTCGTTCTACAGCCCCCCCCCAAAAATACATAAAAATAATTAATGCAAAATATAAAGTAAAAATAAACTAAATTAATCTGCACTTTACCTTTAAAAAAAAAAGTAAAAATAAATCCTGACGGATAAGTGTGTGTGTGTGTGTGTGTGAGGCTAGAGTAAGTGGAGACTCTTGCTTTCAGCCCCTCCTGTCTCTCCCTTCTCATCTCACACAGTAAAATTTTCTCCTCTCATTTGAATTAAACACACATTAACGGAAATACTGTTGTTAGCTTCTCCGCTTTATTTTTAATGTTGCTCGCGACAGCGTAACAGCCCGTTAATTCATGCTCGTGTAATGATGAGATGGACAAACTGGTCGATCCCCGTTCTTTTATTATCTGCATTATCGGGCTAAAGTACAAACTTTCGGGTGCTTAAATCCAACAAAAAAAAAAACAACAACTGAAGAACAAAACTCTTACATCAACTTACATCTCGCATTCGCGTTCACACACCGGACTGCATTACCCACAATGCATCTCCTGCACTTTTCTACACTTCTATAAACAGCTGTCATAAATCAACCTCTCTCTCCCGCAACACTGTTTTGTCTGCAAAATTAGCAATAAACATAGCTAATGACACTCGTGTGAGCGCATACTGACGGAATCGCTGCTGTAAAGTAAAACAAACAAACAAATTAACCTGGACTTTATCTTTGAAAAGAATCGCGTTTCTGTGGAGAGCAGAGTGTCTGTACGTAATTTGACACTGTGCCGGTTCACACACACTCCCTCGCCTTAATGTGTGTGTGTGTGTGTGTGTGTGTGTGTGTGTGTGTGTGTGTGTGTGTGTGTGTGTGTGTGTGTGTGTGTGTGTTTGTGAAGCAGAGGGGGTGCTTTATACACACGCACGCACACGCACACACATTAAGGCGAGAGAGAGTGTGTGAACCGGCACAGTGTCAAATTACACACACACATAGCGATGGGCTGAGGAAGAAAATGGATTTTAAACCTCTGGATTGTGAGTACACACACGCATACAAACACAAAATAAAATATGTTTTACACACACACACACACACACACACACACACACACACACACACACGTGGGCACAGTGTTATAGTAAACAGTACATGCGTGCACGGATGTTGATTATACAAGTCAGAGACGAGCACCAAGAACCAGCAGGGGAGACGATTACCCACAATTCCGCAGCGCAAGAGAGAGAAAAACCGTTGTCTCAATTGTGATCACGTGACACTCGGTGTCAAAATGAGAAGCGCATGCGTGCTACATGATACTCGGTACTCGTAAACCAAGACAACGCTCGTTTTTCAAGTCAAAATTTTATAAAAAATCTTTGCTCGTCTTGCAGAACATTCGCAAACCGCGTTACTCGTAATCCGACGTTCCACTGTATTTCGTTTCTGGATATGTTTTCTGATTTGTTCATTTGTTTTCATTTTTTTGTTTTCGGTATTAATTATTTAGTTTTTGTTTTTATTTAGTTTTACATTTTATTATTTTGTTTTGCACTTTTTGCTACCGTAGTTGAAAGCTTCACTGCCTGTTGCACATAAACTACTGTGTTTTTATATACAAATAGAAACAACGTTTTTTTGTTTCTAGCACATGCCTACAGTGTATTAGAGCTTTTCACTAAAAACTATTTTGCAACAGAATGTGCTCGATTCCAGCGATGAATTTGAATATCTGCTGATTTTATTATAACTATCCAATATGTTGACTGTGCCGTAAGATTAGACACTATCATGCTCATGACAGATTTGTGTGTTTCTCCAAGATTCTCCAAATGTTTGATTGCTCTTTTTACTCAGACTAGGCAGAGGCAGAAGAAATCATTTTGTTATTCAGGAAGACTTGGGGTTTAATATCTGTGGCAGCCACACAGAGATCATTCCTTATGGCCTGATGAAAAATGAGTCCAATATCTCTGAATTAAGATGTTGTCTGTGCGGAGTACGAGAGCGCACATAAACACACACACACAGATTTTTCTTCTGCTGCAGCGTGATATAGTGAGAATAAGAACAGATTAAATTAGAAAAGTTGTAAATGCTGATTCATTTTTAATGCCAGTAATTTCATCCTGTCATTTATATATAATATATTTCCTTTTATCTCGAGCGTATTATTTTATTTTCTTACTTACTCCATTCGGATTTTATTTCATGGATGTTCTTACAGGAAATCTTAAAAGCATGAAGTGAAGTGAGAAATGTATTTTCAAAACGTTTGGGTGGATGGGTGCGCACACACACACACACACACACACACACACACACACACACACACACACACACACACACACACACTAATACACTCTGGAGGTTTTGGAATGACAAGGCCAATTATTTCGCCATTTCATCACTCAAGATATTTTTCTTTTCCTCTCCAGATTTCGATTACAACTTTTTAAAGCATGTCTCTTAAATCTGTCTACATTTCTTATTCCATTTGTTATTTTATTTGTCAGGGCTGCTTCCAAATAGGGCACGATCCAAGCATACAGATGAGCAGTTGGCTCAGGGCTCCAACAATGACTCTGTGGCAGTCCTGGGGTTTGAACTTGCAATCTTCTGATTACTAGGTCACAATTGCTGAACCCCCGCAGCCCCTGTGATGAATAAAGAGAGAAGGTTGTGTATTAGAGCAGTTTTTTTCAACCACTGTGCCGCGGTACACTAGTGTGCCGTGAGAGGTCGTCAGGTGTACCGTGGGAAATTATTCAATTTCACCTAATTGGTCTAAAACATTTTTTGAAAACTAATAAGCCAATAATGGCATAATATGCCATTGCAGCTGCCGTGATTGCCCGCTGACGTTCCACGAAGTTCTGCAGGTCCGCAAACTTCCGCAAGGACATGTTAAATTTTTCGCGCGGAAAGAAGCAAACGTACTCACAGCGCCATAAACTTGCGGTGAATCATAATGAACCATACTTAAACCGCATAGGTGAGATAGGGGTATTAGTGATTGAGCTTCTCAACCCTGACTGCTATAAACACTAAAAACAGAGAGAGAGGAAGAGCTTCGTGTGTGTCTTCAATTCCTGCCAGGATATCAGCTCTGTGTTCATCCAAACAGGCCCAGGTTTCACACTGAGTAAGTAGAAATTAGGGCTGCACGATATATCGGAAAAATATCGTTATCGCGATAAGGGTAGACGCGATAACCATTTCGCAAAGAGTTGCGATAAATAATTTATGTGCCAAGCATTTGTGTGTCCAAATTTGACCAATCAGATGGGCCCTTACTATGTTTATACCCGCTTATATCTTGTGTGTGTGTGTGTGTATATATATATATATATATATATATATATATATATATATATATATATATATATATATATATATATATATATATATATACTTAATTCTGTCGCGAACTAACCCCGGATGATCAGAAGACTTAGCGATTAGCCGTTAGCCCTTTGTAGCGTGGACGGTAAACCCAAACGCGGAAGCAAGCGAGTAGGCAGGATAACCACGCGAATTAGTCTAAGGACTCTCACAGAAGGGGAGCAAGGGAAAAACACACATTTAACCCGCGTCCTATAAACACACACTCGAATCAGAAAGTAAACAGTCTGAACCGACATGCGCGAACTCAGTGACTAAGCTGTATGCGGTTTGTTTACTCCTCTTATACTTCCGGGTTCGCGCCCACATTACTTCCGGGTCCTAGTGCCGGTCGAGTGTGTCTGTGTGTGTGATACAAATAGTATTTTTTTATTAAAATTTTGTTTAATAATATTTATTTTTATTTAAAAAAAACAACAGGCAAGCCAAAGGGAATATTTAGTATAAAAGATGCTCTTGTTGTAAGACACTATTGATGAGTGTTACACGGTTACACGTAAATAAACAGTAATGTTTGAAAGTAATTCATATTGTGTTGGCAGGTTTATAGTAACAGCAAACCAGGAGTCAGAATATCTGCTGAGGGGTTTAAGTCATTCATAGTGTTTTGAAGTCTAAATATTTGCAACTTCCTTGACATATAGTTTCTTTTTAGCCTGAATTAGATTTAATTACATCAGACTATCTATTACCTGTTTATTTTAGTATGATCATTACATATAAATAAATAATAAAAAAATAGGCAATAATAATAATAAAAAAATGCATTTCTCTAGGGAAATGTTATATTGCAAGAAATATCGTCATCGCAATATTCAACAACAATATCGCATATTTTCCTAATATCGTGCAGCCCTAGTAGAAATATGAAAGATCAAAAAAGACTGTTTTCATTGTGTTTATTTGATTCCTATTCAAGACACTTTGATAAAAATGACTGTATATTGTTAATATAGGCTACAGAATTAATTATTTTTTTTTTTTACAGTTTTGATTGTTGGTGTTCCTTGTGATTTTTTTCAATTTAAAATGTACCTTGGCTCAAAAAAGGTTGAAAAACACTGTATTAGAGGACAAGTATGTTATGTTTGGTTGAGATGTTTTGTTTTGTCCCCATCACCTAGTTAAGAGAACCACAATTAGAGCACTTAATAATGTATTTATTGTTGGAACTGTAAAAAAAAAATTATAAAAAAAAAGATTCTAAGGGGGAAAAAAAGCCGCTGCAGTGGTTAAAACTAAAAATGAAAAAAAAAAAACCAACACTGATCCAAATTACAGCTAAAGCACCCTGATTGTTTTTATTTTGTCTCCACATGTAAGCTGAAGAACTGTCTGGTGAATATCGATGTGTCTGTATTTTAATATTATACAGCTGCAGGTTCCGACTGAGTAATCTGATTGGATGTTTTGATAATAGACCAGAATGATGCTAGGAGGTTTTCCTATATGTATTACTTCATATCACAACTGCTGTAACAATCGCTAATTAAACTTCGTGTTTGGTACACCCTACTGTACATAGCACACTAGTTTTCCATTTAATGCTAATTGGGCTTTAAATGCAGAAGTAAGCAAAGCTGAAGGCGGAATAAATGGAAATATAGGAAGAAACTAACGAGATTTACAGAACTGTCCACCACCTTCACGCTTTATTCTCACCATTGAACCTACTATCTTTCAAAGGTGCAACTACTTTTACCCTTGTTAATCACACTGACTGTCGGACGCAAGCTCTGCCAATCACGATTAGTTAGTTTCACAAGTCGTGGGTGGACGTGTGTGCAGGATGTTGGCGGAGCAAAATAACTGGTTAAATAAACAAGCAAGTTGGGGCATTGGTGCCTCAGTGGTAGGTGTTTCACCTGCCATGCGAAAGACCCAGGTTTGATTCCCAGCCAGTGCCAAAACCCCAGCCACTGGATGCAGTACCGGTCCCAAGCCTGGATAAAATGGGACGGTTGTGTCAGGAAGGGAATTCAGCGTAAAACCTGTACCAGGCTTGTGTGTGGATTGGATGGTCCGCTGTGGCGACCCCTTGCTGGGAGCAGCAGAAAGACCAACAGCAAATAAACAAACAAGTCATAATTTGTTGAGAATAAACAGTATTAACAGAACTGTTGTTTAAAGCAATATCACACTCGAGGCCATGCTGTTGTACTTTATATCAGCACGTCTGTGATTTTACTTATTAATTAAATAAATGAACAAATTACCTCTGGCAACAACAAAAAGTACATCAGATTTAAATATACAGTCAAGAAAAAGTACCCAAAATGTAGTAATTAGGTGGGAAATATAAGTAAACCTTTCCTACTTCCACAGTTTGGTTATTGGCAGCCAAGTTTTACACATGAAATTCAAATTTAAAGCAGAGCTTTTGGCACTTTGATGTTCTGAAGGAGGGACATCAGCCATGATATCCAATAGGCAATTGCTTATGGCCATTAGACTAGGAGGGGAAGTCTATAAGGCCGTCTCCAAACAGTGAGATACAAATAGAAGAGCCTTCAGTACAATTCTTTAACACAAATCTTCCCAACAAGGGTGTTGAGGCAAGATCAGTTCAAGGTCGAACAGTTCAAACGATCAAAAACAACCCAGGAGCAACATCACATCCTGTACATAAACTCTGTATATTCATGATGGAATGATCAGAGATGAGATGATAAGAAGCTCTCTAGGATTAAACACCTCTTTCCGAAAGGTTACTGCGGCATTATTTGTGTTTGCAGAACAAGCAAAATGTCTGAAACAATGTCTTTTGGAC
Source organism: Channallabes apus (assembly GCA_030522415.1). NCBI lineage: Eukaryota > Metazoa > Chordata > Actinopteri > Siluriformes > Clariidae > Channallabes > Channallabes apus. The sequence goes on from CM060106.1 coordinate 22,734,002, forward strand.
TGATGCAGCCACAGTTTAGATATTTTCTCGTTTTTTGTTGAAAAGCGAACGCAGTGTATCATCACAAACACCTCATTGGTGATAGGTGGGTGATAAATTGGGCTCGTTTTTGCATCCACAGGATCTGGGAAATTTGTAGTCACTGAGACAATGAACAACTTCATTTTACACCAGGATATGCTTGAGACAAATGTGAGGCCATCTGTCCAGGAGCTTAAGCTGTGCCAAAACAGGGTCATAGAACAGGACAATGTTCCCAAGCACACCAGCGAATCATCATCTGAAAAAGAAGAAAATCAAATGGCCAAGTCTGAACTACGGCGATGATGTATAGAAGAAGGTCCACAATGTTCAGCGAGACTGATCAGTTCTTACTGTTGTTACTGAATTATACGGAGTTAAATTTTTTGGGAAAAAACATGACTATATTTTGATCGGCCGTACCATTCCGACCACTGACGGGTGACTCGAGCAACATTGATTATCATGTTACGGTGGTACCTGGAATTGGGTGGGATATATTAGGCAGCAAGTAAACAATTTGCCCGTGAGGTTGATTGAAAAAAATGGCCAAGTGTAAAGATTTAAGTGACTTTGACCAGGGTCAAATTGTGTGGATTGACAACTGGATAAGCTGTTGTGAGATGTCTCCGGTTTGCAGTGGTCAGGATCTACCAACAGAAAAACCGGTGAACCAGCGACAGGGTCATGAGCGGTCGATGCTCAATGATACACAGAGAGCGAAGGCTGGCCCATATAGTCTGATTAAACAGAAGATCTATTCTATGTGAAGTTGCTGAAAAAGTTAATACTGGTTTCGATCGAAAGGTGTCAGAACATACAGTGTGTAGCAGTTTGGTCAGGGTGTCCATGATGACCCGTGACTACTGCCAAACGTATGGACAGGTGAGCATCAGAACTGGACCACAGGGTGGTGGAAGAAGGGGGCCTGGTCTGATGAATCAGATTTTTATGGATGGCCGGGTGTGTGTGTGTGTGTGTGTGTGTGTGTGTTGCTTATCTGGGGAAGAGATGGCTATTGGAAGAAGGCGAGTCAGTGGAAGCATTGTGATTCTCCAGGGAAACGTTCTGCTGGGAAACCTTGCGTCCTGACATTCATTGGTACGGGTCAAAGTCACGACCACATCATTAAACATTGCTGCAGTACACCTCTTCATGGTAACAGTATTCCCTCATGGCGTTGACCTTTTTCAGCAGGATAATGCATCCTAACACACTGCACAAATGAATTAAGAATACTTTGAGGGACACTGTGAGTTTGATGTGTTGAGGTCTAAAGGAGTCCATATGGGTCAGGGCTGTTTTAGTGGCAAAAGGACGATGTAGTCAATATTAGTCAACATTAATAAATTAAATCTGTTGTATTTCTTTTTGTCCTCGGATGATTTATTTGTTTTGTAGATGTTAGTGAGGACCCTGACTTAAGTGAAGATTGCTTAAATCTAAACGTTGTTCTGTTCCCAGGGTTGTAATAAAAGAAAAATATTTGTGTTGCTGGCCTGCGAGGCACAGCACATCGTCAGATATGCACTAGCTGTTTCATTTTCCAATAACATCACTTTTTCTCCCTGTACGGCATAAAAATGTAGCATGTTCAGTTGGCAGGCAACACGTCTTCCTTGGAAGGCTCGTGTATTTTTTAAATAAATAAAGCTATTCAACAGAACGAGGACATCTTTCCTTGCAGATGTTTGGTTAATGATTGCACTAGATCACATGTTACCCAAAGGACAAAGAGAATAAACCAGTATGTTGAGTAAGATAATCGTGTCTGATCCAAATTTTACTATGATGTCATGACTGTAAAGATCTTTTCTAAATAAGACATGATGAAAAAATAATAGATAACTAATAGATATCTACAACAGTAACTAATAGATATGTAATAGATAACTATCCAACAGGTGCCGATGTGTTTAAATGGAAGCTGTTAAAAGTGTTTGGCAGATCAGATCAGTCCTGTCTAAAAATATGAAGAAAACTTGTGAAGCTTTGAGTTGAAGTAGATAAAAGCAAAATAGCAGGAAAAGGTTATAAAAAAAGATCTTCAAAGCTTTGAATGTTCTTAGGTGCACTGTGACATTGTTATAACAAAAAAAGTGAAAAATAACCAGTACAACCCGGATCAGGCTGTCCTACTGAGTTGAGTGAACCTGCAAGAAGGGCAGTTTTCATCTTCTCTCTCACATTTCACACTGCTTCTATTGTCGGGTGTGTCTCAGTCGGGGGCTGAGTGTAAGAGTCTCCGCTGACTCTTCTGGTCTACAGATCCGAACTGCGCTTACCACATTTTATGAACACCTGTCACTAATGGAGCAGATTTCACATAAATCCACTTGTTTTTAAATTATTTTGAAAATATTTTTATTACAGTGGAGCTTTGGATTACAAGTAACGCGGTTTACGAGTGTTCCACAAGACGAGCAAAGATTTTTAATAATTTTGACTTGAAAAACGAGTGTTGTCTTGGTTTACGAGCACCGAGTATCATGTATCATGCATGCGCTTCTTGTTTTGACACCGACGTCACGTCATCACAACTGAGCCAACGGTTTTTCTCTCTTTTGCGCTGTGGAATTGTAGGTAATCGTCTCCCCTGCTGGGTGAATACACACACGCACACAAATGCACACGCACACACTCTGCCTTACACATAAAATCTGCAAGCACTAAGACCCAGCAGGGGAGACGATTATTGTCGTTAGGCATTATTATGTGTAAGGCAAGAAGTGTGTGTGTTTGATTGGGAACCTGAGAGGAGGTTGGCTGTAAAGGCGAGTGTATGTGTGTGTGTGTGAGTGCGTTCATTCCACCAATACACACACACACACACACACACACACACACACACAGCGCCTGCGTGCACAGACAGAAACACCTATCTGTCCAGATTTATTTTTATGTTTTTTTTTTAAAGGTAAAGTGCAGGTTAATTTGTTTTATTTTTACTTGATATTTTATGTTAATTATTTGTATGTATTTATTTTTTTTGGGCTGTAGAATGAATAATTTGAGTTTCCATTATTTCCTATGGGAAAATTTAATTTGGTTTATGAGTGTTTTGGGATACGAGCCCACTTCCGGAACGAATTATGCTCGTAATCCGAGGTTCCACTGTATATTCTATTTTTATATCGTTATCTATATAAATAAAAAGAGAGATTTTGTCTGTACCTTGTGTCAGAACTCGTTTTTTCTTTTTTCTTTTTTTTTTCTTTTTTTTTTTTCCCCCAATTTTCTTCCTAATTTAGTCGTGTCCAATTCCTCCGCGTCACTAGGGGGCTCCCACATTAAGGCTACAACTACCACTCAGTCGGGAGGGCTGAAGACTATCTTGCGTTTCCTCCCACCGTTGGGGGCAGCGTAACGCACTCGGAGGACAGCGCTATCCGCTCCTTCCTCTTGCTCGATCTCACCGACGCTTAGGGTTGGGTATCGTTTTTCGATCCCGGTGCCAAATCGATACTTTTAAAACGGTACCGGTGCCAAAACGGTTCCTGAACTGATACTTTCCACAAAATGATGGTGGATGACTCAAGAATACATTTTTATTGACAAAAAAAATAAATAAATTCTCCTTAGTCAAATTAGCCGTCTTTGCACTGTTGTAGTACTGTTGTAGTTGTAGTACTACTAGTACTAGCTGGAAAGCCATAATCATAAACAGAATCCATGTTACATTAGTATTTACCAAATAGTTTGACCATTTGTTAGCATGAATGCAAGATTTGCTTTTTGCAATTAACATTACTGTACATTAGCGCTACTACTAACCTGTGGAAAGGCTGCTGTCGTCATCATAATCGACGGACTCCTTTTTGCTACGGTTGGTATGACTGGGGTTAAGGGTCGTCCACACGATAGTACCAGCTGTTGTCCACAAGCTGTCAAACACGGTGCAGCTCTTTGCTTTTAAGTTTATTCCGTATGGCCTCAAATATTTCATTAGATTTGACGTGTTTCCCCCTTTACATGCAACTGCTGTAAAACATTTGCTGCACGTCGCGGTGTCAGAATCCTTTCTTGTGAAATATAGTTTGAGGCATTTTAATGAAAGTTGTTTATTTTAGCAAGCGAACATAGCGGTAGACCGCCTGCTGCCGTCAGAGCAAGTGCAACGTTAGTTGCTGCATTCACACGCATCTTGCATGGTCTCTCATTTCCTGATGATTTGTGCTTAAAATTTTTTCATCTAATCTAATAAATTTTTAATCTACAAAAATAAAATGGACAGTAACATTACTCCATAATGTTTTGGATTTGTATTATCACAGCTTTCCCGAAGTTCTCAAGATTTTTCTAATTAAGGAAATTTTTTATTTTTCCGATCATTTCTGACACCCCATCAATACAGTATTTAGATTTTACTAGCGATCATGTGTGTTGATGAATCTGGTGCTTATTACAACTGCGTCATTCAATCGACAGTTCAGGCATTTAAGTGGCACTGAAATGTAGCACCAAAATTCACGTTCTGTTTCGGTCCGGTATATACTGGATATATATGTATAGGTTTTCGGTACCCAACCCTACAGATGCCTCTGATTGGCTGTAGAACCATGGTTAAAGTGGGCTCACTAAGTACCTCTCATCCCTCCCCTCTGAAAGAGCTCGGACAATCAGCTCTCTCTAGACCTCTGGCTGCGAGAGGTAACAGCATCACCCGGGAATCAAACCAGCGATCTCCGGGTGATATGACGAGCACTTTACCACTGCACCACTCGAAGGCCCCAGAACTCGCTCTTTCAATCATATCTTTACGTTTCATACACGTCTGTTTTCATTTTCTCACAGCATCAAGCAAAACTGGCTGGACAGATTGAATGAAACTTTGGCAGTGATTTGGTATTTGCCTGAAGTTAAACCTCCTCCATAAATAAGAGAATAATAGAAGGGTTATGAGCAGAAGTTATGGGCACTTATGAGCCAGATTATAAACCGCAAGTTTTGACGGCGTACTGCGCATGCGTCAAATTGTGGACGTGTCCTAAATCAACCGCTGGACAGAATTTAATGAAACTTTTGCAGTCCTTAGATTTCTGCCTGAAGTTTAACCTGGACCATATGTGAAATGAAAATGTTGACTATAAGCGATATTATAAACAGTTTTGTGCCAGATTTAATAATCTACTTTAAAATAAGCTGCTCATAAACTTCTTGCTCAATGTAAACACACACCTGCACCAATAGATATTAATTAGAAAAGCTAAACTGGATATTTTTACTGAGATTACTTAAAAATTACAGCTCTGAAGTGATATAAGTGATGTTTAACGCACTGGAGTAATTTTAAGACTTTTTCAGTGCATCTCTCTGGGTCGCTTCTCTGGCTCGCAAAGAATCTCTGAATAGTTTGGACGATTAAACGTACACCGCTGCACACGTTGCCTTCAGGGAGAAGAAAGCCGCATTTGTCATCCGCTTTTAAAAGAGCCTTCAAACTGTGACAGCCTTAGTTGCGACGCTATGATGTAATCAATCTTCACATGCGACCTTCAGAGTACACGCCCCCTGGATTATGTGACTTCTGTTTGGTTGTGATGAAAACCTGAAGCCTCACCAGCCCTTTGATTTTTAAAACAGCAGCGCTTTGTAAATAAACTGCCTGTGTACATTTCGGTTGTAAGATTTTTAGACTGTTGGTTGAAATATATTCGTATTCAGTTCAGGGTTTAGTCAGGTGACAACGAAAACCTGTGATACATAATTCAGCAATTTCTGAACCGTATAGAAAATGTATCATATCAGTGATGCACCTCTGTGTAACATGATTATATTTAAATTGTGTGTATTGTTAGCATGAACATCATTCAGTCTGAAGGAGAGTGACCGATTGTGTAATTAAGCACAGAACTTACTGTGACTGTTTTGAGTTCAAAGGTTTAAAGTGAACATAATCAGTGCAAAGCCTGGTCCGGAGTGTGTAAGTTAGCTCTGTGTGTTTGGTAAACTGTATGCCGTGTTTGCATAGGCTGGATCATGTTTACAGTGGGCAGTTACTTGTAGGAGATCATATCTCTGTGTGTCCAGATGGCGGCAAACCAGCTGGTGCTTTATGAAGCCTATTGAAGTAGCCTAATGACATTAGAGCCACCAGACATGCATGCATTATAAATTATGGGCTTTGTGGTCCCACAGGACTCATTAGGCTGAAGGAGATTGTGATGGGTTTCTGGAAGAGCAGACTCACTCTGCTGCTCAGATCTTTATCAGATTTCCTTCTTCAGAGGCTGCTGTTAAACAGGCTCGCTTATCACGTGGCTTACCTTTTCTTTTTTTCTTTTTCCTCCAGCAGCTATATACTAAACGATCAAAGATAAACAGCAATCTACAATTTATAACTGAATGTAAGCGGAAAAGTAAGTTGCTATAAGTTGCAGAATGGGCCTGTTTTTTTTCTTAGATGTGTAGTAGTAGATTAGTAGTAATGTGTCTTCTCCTTCTTTCTGAACAAACACAATCAAGCGCACTATTGATCCGCACTAACACACCGGGGCACTCATCAATAACCTGCGCGTGTTTCAGACCCTAATCACTGAGTAGTTACGTCGAGTAGTTCAGTGAATGAATCTCTCTCAGAAATACGCAATGCCACGGTAACAGGGGAGTTAATAGATCGGCGCGTGGGAGCACTTTAATGAGAGCGATCAATGCCACAGGTTTGAACTGGACACATTGTCTAAGATTCAATACTGCATTAATGACGTTTATACAAGTGCAGCGTCTAGATTTGCTCAGTTAAACAAAGAACATGTCTAGAAAGCTGCGTTAAAACAGCCTTGACAATGTCAAGTGTCTGTATTTGAGCTTTAGGTTTTTTTTCCTGTAGGTCAGTTTTTTTTCCCTCTCACTTGTGTAAGTGTGCTTATTTAAGGGTACTATAAATTAAGGTGTGCACTTGTGTGTTTAAGAGGGAAAAGCGGTGCTCATACCCACTCATTCAGTATATTTCGTTCTGTATAGGAAACAGTAGGGGAGACAATCTAGTAGAGTGTTTGAGCGTGCATATAATTGTAAATGCATTATCGTGACCTGTGATTGGTTAAACAACTGGAAAACCAAAACAAGACAAGTGAAACTATGGGAACAGACAGCTACTGTATGCATTATTATTAGACAGGTTTGAATTAGTTTTTAGTTTGTGTTGATGTACAGGGTTGGCTGGTTGGTGTACAGCATTGCCAGGTCTGCCTAACAAAAGCTGTCTGACAACAAAAGCAACCTAATACTAGCACACTGAAGGCAGCACCACTCAAACCATAAACACTGCGTTTAAAATTCAACACCGTATCAGCATCATGGCAAATTGTATTGTAACAACATACTAGATAGTTTCAGGTGCGAAATTCATTTAGAATTTTTATTTTTTTCGTCAAGTTTAAGGGCAACACAGTGTTGCCGGTTGACATCGATTACTCCCACCAGTGACTTTTTCCTTCAGTGTATTTATTATCCGTATGGAATCTAATAACAATTATACATCAGTAAACTGGTGACAGGATCCATGTGCACTTAAGCCTCATCTGTGCCTGTAGATGAGCCTTTTTCTCATGAGATTTAATCGTATCCAATTCCCACCTGTCACTAGTGGGCTCCCACATTAAGGCTACCATTCAGGGAGGGCTGAAGACTATGACGTGTTTCTTTCCTCGGTTACCTGACTCCATCCGACCTCTTCTTCTCAAACTGCTCCCTTACGCATCGTTGGGGGCGGAGTAACATACTGGATGGCGCTATTCGCTTCTTCCGACCCATCCACCCAGTCTGACCCCACAGAAAAGCCAATGCAGCACAGGTTGTAGAAAAACTTAATTGATGGAAAGGTATCCGAACACCCAGTGCACCACAGCCTGCTGTACAGTATGTGATGCTTAGCCGGTCATAGATTTTAAGGTTGTTGATCCAGCCTCCAAATTCCCCAGATATCAATTAAAATTGAGACAAACAGCATTCAAAGGATCCGCTGCTCATGTTGGACACTACAGCAATGAGCTACCCCAGTTGACAAGGGGTACCTACACAATACTGGGCATAATATTTTGTAATCAGCGTACTGTATACCTTATTTGTCTTGGAATCACTGTGGGACTTCCTACATGTGCTGTAGGAACTGTACAGTTTTTGGATCCTACACAATTTGCAGGAAAGTTTTACTGTAATTCAAGAGCAGACTCATGTACTAGGTGCTCTTCTCTATAACAGTGTGTCTCAGGATGCTGGATTGTGGTCTGGAACAACACGTCTTTTAATGTCTAGAATCGTGAGTCATGCAGCTTTTCCACTGCGACATTTCCCAAGTCAGGCTCTATTGTTGTCTTCACTTTACTTTGTTTTCTGAAAGTTAAAGAATCCTGTATATAACTTGACTTGTAGCTTATAAATAAGTCCCCCAGTTCTTCTTCCCTTTCAGTTGTTCATCTTTTCAATTGTTGTACTTTTTGACTGGAAATGAAAAACCAAGAAGTGAGTTTATACAACTGGTCCATATTATAAAAAATGATTTCAGGATCATCAGTTTTCTTATCTCTTATGTAATCTGAAGTGCAATGAGTCACGAGCTGCTGTTGCCTCGATCTAATATTCTGTAATCATTAAAGCTCTTTCGATGGAAATCTTTCGCTATTGATGGATGTATGAGATCCTATTCAGCGTTCCCAGATGCTGCAATGCATTCAGGGGTGAATTGTAGCTGATTATTTTCCAGATTTTTATTTCTTGCTTGTCATTGCATTGAGAATTGCACCTATAAACTGGTGAAACGTCCTTATTCATATCTATCCCGTGCGTGTCAGTGGATGCGGGGTGTGTCTCTGCGTGTGAGGTATGTGAACACCGTGTTCCCAGAATTCATTTCTCTTCCTAATGTTTAAAAAGGACAGATGTCTTTGAAACTCTGAGGAGAAAAGTAGAAGCCGATTTCTTTTCTCGTGTCTTTTCTGTGTGTGTATGTGACAAAAGAGGCAAAAGTGTTTGATTCAAAAGATCTGAGATGTCTCCATGACGACGGGATGTGTCCTCTCATGGGCTTGGGGAGATAAAGAGGCAAAATGTAATAAGGGACTGAGATGTGGGAGTGCACACACCTGTAACTTATTACGGAACAAGGGTGGGAATGGAAGGATGGTGACATGAAGGCGGATATGAGGAAAAGAGGAGGAATTAAATTTACTGTAACATCACACAATGGCTGGATCATCCTGTTAATTCTTTCCTAATTATTTTGTTTTCTGTGTGGGTTCCTCACACCATGTGTAGAAATGGATAGCTATTGCTCATACACTACTTGTGGGCAGACAGCTAGACACACGCACGCACACCTGAGGGCTTTAGTTTTAGCTCTCTGAAATGCTTGTGCTTTAAAAGAAATCGCATACAGCTGAAGCTAAACCTTACATACACCTAAGGTTAGAGATACTGTAATCACGCTCAAATTTTTGGTAACCGCTCACATTTCATGTTACTCTACAGGTGCATCTCAATAAATTCGAATATCATCGATACGTTGATCTATTTCAGTAATTCAATTAAAAAAGTGAAGCTCGTATAAAGGTAGTCCCCGAATTATGAACATTTGAGTTACGAATTTCCACAGGTACGAACGTACCACGGTTCTACAAATCAAGGAAGTAGCTCGCGTGTATTGTACAAAACATAGACACTGCAGTGCACCAGGTACAGATATTTACAATTATGTACAATATTTTCAGTGTGTAGGTGAATGTATAAAAACTCCGGTATATTGTATGTGGTGTTGTGGGAGAAATAAGTCTGGAAGCATGATGATCGAAAATGGTTGTCCTTTAAAGCCGCCCTGATTCCTAATTTCAGGAAAATCCTCAACAAAACAGTGTTCATACAGTGGAAAACTGCTTTGAGACAAAATGGTGTCCAAGATTCCCCGTTCAAGGTGCATAGACAACACCATTAAACGAGACACATTTCCCTAGGCATGGTTACAGTTTTTGTCCAGTGTGGGGAAAGGGGACAGAGATTTAGTCTCATGGATTGGTATACAGTATAAGACGTCGGACTTAAGAACAAATCCAGCTTATGAATGTGCTCTTGGAACAGAACTCGTTCGTAAGTCAGGGACTAACACTGTATTATATAGATTAATTACACACAGACTGATTATATTTCTAGTGTTTATTTCTTTTTATTTGAATGATTTCGTTAGCTTACAGCTAATGAAAACCCTAATGAAAAATAGTTGTTCCCGCTGGCATTTCAATTCAATTTTCAATTCAATTCAGTTTTATTTGTATAGCGTTTTTAACAATTGACATTGTCTCAAAACAGCTTTACACAATCAAAAGAATTATTTAAGTTGTATGGAATGTGAATGTGTATGAATCAAAATGTTCAGATATTCCCTGGTGAGCAAGCCCGAGGGCGACAGTGGCAAGGAAAAACTCCCTGAGATGGTAATAGGAAGAAACCTTGAGAGGAACCAGACTCGACAGGGAACCATCCTCATCTGGGTGAAACAGATAGCAGGAAATGATCTGCATTTATACAGTGTGTTAGGTGGCAGCAGTTCAGCTATAATAATTGATGTTAATTTTGGGGCTTTGGGGTTTTTTGTAAGAAAAAGCTCTGCCCCCAGCTGTAGTTTTCATAATACGCGGTACTGATAAGCAGCCTGCATCCTTTGACCGAAGTAGGCGTGGCGCATCGTAAGACACTAGCAGTTCGCTCAGATACTGCGGCGCGAGACCATTTAATGCCTTATATCAAGTATTTTAAAATCAATGCGAAATTTCACAGGGAGCCAATGTAGTGAAGATAGGAGAGGGGTGATGTGCTCATATCTTCTGGTTCTAGTAAGGACTCTCGCTGCTGCATTCTGGACTAGCTGAAGCTTGTTTATGCACCTAACTGAACAACCAGCCAGTAAGGTATTACAATAGTCCAACCTAGAGGTGATAAAAGCATGAACTAGTTTTTCTGCATCGTTTAGCGACAATATATTTCTCATCTTGGCAATATTTCTGAGGTGAAACAATGCTATCCTGGTGATATTATCTACATGAGCTTCAAATGAAAGGCTGGAATCTATAATCACGCCGAGGTCTTTTACTGTTGCACTTGACGGAACAGAAAGGCCATCTAAAGTTACGGTGTGATCTAAGATTTTACTTCTAGCTGTATGCGGTCCTATGACTAGAACTTCTGTCTTATAAGGATTAAGCAGAAGGAAGTTAATTAGCATCCAATTTCTTATGTCCTGAACACATTGCTCAACTTTAGTAAGATGGTTTTTCTCATCAGGTTTTGTTGAGACGTATAGCTGTGTGTCGTCAGCATAACAATGAAAACTAATACCATGCTTACGGATTATGTTGCCCAGAGGAAGCATGTAAAGGGAAAAAAGCAGTGGGCCTAAAACTGAACCCTGCGGAACGCCAAACTCCACTAGAGAACATGCAGAATAATCACCATTTAAGTCTACATACTGATAACGATCGGTCAAATAGGATCTGAGCCAGGAGAGGGCTGTACCCTTAATACAGGTCGAGTAATACAAGCATAGTTACACAACCCTGATCAGAGGCCAATAGGAGGTCATTTACTACTTTAACGAGTGCTGTTTCTGTGCTGTGATGAGGCCTAAATCCTGACTGATACAGTTCATGTATGCCATTTCTATGTAGATATGAGCATAGCTGCTCCGCTACTATCTTTTCCAGAATCTTAGAGATAAAGGGGAGGTTTGATATTGGCCTGTAATTGGACAGCTGACAGGGGTCGAGGTCAGGTTTCTTAATTATTGGTTTGATAACTGCTAATTTAAAAGATTTTGGAACATAACCAATGCTGAGTGAGAAATTAATTATTCTCAACAGCGGTTCTGTTATTACTGGTACTATCTGTTTAAGAAAATGTGTCGGTATAGGATCTAATATACAGGTTGATGAATTTGCAGAAGAGATGAGTGAAATTAGTTCATTCTCTTCAAGAGGAGTAAAGTATTCTAGGTTTGAATCTGACATGGCTAGGTTAACATCTGTATCAATTACATTGTTTGGTTTCAAAGCCTCAATTTTATGCCTGATATTTACAATTTTATTATTAAAAAAGTTCATGAAGTCCTCACTATTGCATGATGTTGTTGTGGAGATTTCTGTAGTGGTCTTATTTCTGGTTAATTTGGCTACGGTATTAAATAAAAATCTAGGATTATTTTTATTTTCTTCTATAAGAGTGGAGAGATACGTTGATCTAGCTACACTAAGAGCTTTCCTATAGTTCAGGATGCTCTCTTTCCATGCTATTTGAAATACCAACAATTTAGTTTGACGCCATTTACGCTCTAATTTCCGAGCGGTCTGTTTTAAAGTGCGCGTGTGATCGTTATACCAGGGAGCGAGTTTCTTATCTCTAATAATTTTTCTTTTAGCTGGAGCTACATTATCTAAGGTACAACGAAGTGTCGACTCTAAATATTCAGTCGCCTGATCGAGTTCTGTGGGGTCAGACGGTGGCCTAATCGAAGTTGGTAACTCTGGGAGATTACTGATAAAACTCTGTGTGGTAGTTGATGTGAAAGTACGTTTAATACGGTAGCGCGGTGCTGTGCGTACATTATCACTGTGACACACTTGAATTGAGACAAGATAGTGATCTGCACCTTCCCGAGTGGGATGGACACCGTCCCGCCCTAACAGGCCAGCTTTGCCCTCAAAGGTCTTCCAATTATCTATGTAGCCCACATTATTTTTGGAGCACCACCTGGACATCCAGCGGTTTAGCGACCATAACCTGCTGTAAGCTATGTCGCCACGTCTCATTGGGATGGGACCAGAGCATATTACTTCATCGGACATCGCCTTCGCTAATTTAAACACCTCTGTAAAGTTACTCTTACTAACCTCTGACTGACGAAGGCGTGTATCATTAGCTCCAGCATGTACCACTATCTTAGAGAACCTGTGCTGTCCTAGAGCCCTAAGATTACCTGCTATGTCCGGTGCTCTGGCTCCCGGGATACACCTAACCACTGCCGCTGGCGCCCCTAAAGGTCTAGCTAATGTCACGTGTCTCAGTATAGAGTCTCCTATAACCAGAGCTCTTTCAGGTTTCTCAGCGGGTGCAGCACTGAGCAAACCTGTTGGATACGCGATTTCGTTGACTTTGTTTTATCTTGAGGATATACAAAAAGTTTACCTGTCTACGATAGTTTTATAAGGTCAGTTGTCTTTTTTTAATATTAGTCTTGTTGGAAATAAGTCTGATCTTTATCTTAAAGTTTTACAGAAAAAAAAACATCATTTATACGACCTTTTAATGCGCAGCAGTAGATTGATAAATAGATTAGGAAGCAAACAACAAATGTGATTTTAAAGGAATAAAAAGACAGTCATGAGTCTGTACGTGGTCTGTGTAGCGTTCAGAGCCGAGCCATTAATCATCAAGGCAGTGCAGGTTCTTACAAAAAGCTCACTGACAAAATTTGATTTGTTCATCTGATGACATTCAGCAGCTTTTATATGAGTGGAACATGTCAGTAATGATTAGATCATGGATCAAAGCCCAAACATAGCTGCTCGTGCAAGTGGTCCTACATAAATCATCTTCATTAGTGCACGAGTGTCAAAATCAGCAGCTCCACAGACACGTGTCGCTCTGTAACACAGCTTAAGCTCTACTGCAGGGTTCGAGCGCGATCACGTGAGGGGGAATGCTGCTGCGGACTCCAGTCTGACTCGGGTGCATTCCTTTATTTAGTCTACCTGAGAAGTTTGCGCTATTCAGAGACCCACCCTGTACTGAGGAACACACACACACACACACACACACACACACACACACACACTGCAGAGATGAAGAGATTTAAGTAACACCAGAGTTTAAAAGGTCAGAGAGAGAGGGAAGGTAAGAGGTGGTCTACGCCGAGGAACTGTGTGTGTGTGTGTGAGAGCTGGTGTGTATATTCACTGGTTGAAGAAAAGCTTTCTGAGATGAGACACATCAGTCCGCCTCAGTCCAGAATACAGAGATACGTTGGTGTACAAGAACAGCTGTGTGCCTCACACACACATCTGAATAGAGAAGGAGATCAGAGCAAAAGATGAAGCAGTCTTTGTGCGTGCGTGCGTGCGTGCGTGCGTGTGTGTGCGTGTGTGTGTGCGTGCTAATGTATGCTATTTTTACTCCTTAATATTTGAAAATCGAAATCCTTGATGTTTTGCAAGTTTAAGGAAAACAGCATTTTGATTTGTGGTCTCAGATTTAGTGTGTTCTTGTGCAAGACGTTAGATGTGTATCTGGTGTAATTTGTTTGCTTTAATGTAAGAGTTACTGACTTGTGTGTTTAGTCTAGTGTATTTCTCTGCAAACATCTATTACAGTACATTTGAGAACACAAATTAGGCATGTCTTTGGCCTGTGGGAGGAAACCAGAGTACCCAGAGGAAACCCACCAAGCACGGGGAGAACATGCAATACTCCATGCACACAAACCCCGAGACGATAATCGAACCTGGTGGGGAATTAAACTTAGACCCTGAAGGATGACGGTGTTAACCACTAAGCTACCGTGACGCCCCAAGAGTTTAACATTTAACTTAAAATTAATTAAAACTAAAAGCTTCATTGTTACTGCGTGTATCTCCGTCATCGGTCTTAATTATTATTTCTAAACCAACTTGGCTAATAATTAGTAGTTTAAAGTTGTTTAAGTAGTTTAGAGTGTACCACCTACAGTACAGGATTATAAAGAAACTGATGTTTATCCGCCTCCAAAGTCTTTGAGTGTGTGTTGTAGCGTCAATAACATAATGAGTGGGTTTGAGACTAATTCGCTGGCAGAGTTTGGAGAAAAATGTAGATGAGTATTTTAACATGCACAGCTTTTCATAATAACTCGTTTCTGGTGCTTCTAACACGAGCGGTCGTGACTAATCAAGCTGAAAACTAGCCGATACCCGTCACTGGCTGATTGATCGGTGCATCTCCATTATAAGTGTAATACATTTAAATAAAAAAAGTCTATTTTGGAGTCATTGTAGCAATACATGAGTTTTCTCCATCTCTAGTTTTCTAGTATACAGTATGTTATAAGACTACATGTCTGTGTCGTGACTTTGTTTTTATGTTTTAAAAAATGCACAATGCCATCTGTTGAATTTCGAGATGAACTCTTCCCGTGGGCCGATTGCGATTAAACAAAGCCTACTGTGCACAGTATGTTACCTCAAGTTCAGCCAAATACACCCGTGAAAACCCACGTTAAAATTAGTTTAGTTTTTACGTAATGTGTGCACAAACAAACAAGAAACATCTTGCTGTGGTCTATTTACTCATCCTAATACGTCTCCCCAAATAATTTTCCCCCAAATATCTTTAATGACACACATATCTATTATGTACACACACGTGGACATGAACCAGATTATGAGTTAAAATGAGTTGTAGTATTGTCAGCAGTTGCCTCATGGTCTCTTTACTTCTCCTCTATTTCTCCATGACTCACCCTGTTCCTCTGTTCCTCAGGCGTGTCGCCACTTCCTCGGGTTTTCCTCACTTCATGTCATCATGACAGTGATGTAACATGCTTACACCAGCCAATCACGTGCCGGATGCTCATGTCTCAGCTGGTCACGTCAGAAAGCCGGGCTTTAACCGAGTGTGATGAGAAGCCATTTGGTTTTCTTCACTACTTTTTGATGTGGTCTGTGTCTGTGGTTTTATAGCAACGCCATCGCTGAAGTGATGTTACAGTACTACAGCCAGAGCTTTTCCTCTCAAAAAGTTTTAAACAAGTAGACACACAGACTCTCTTGCCCGCCTTGTTGACGTGTGTCGGTAGCTACAGGGAGTGAAAATAAAGTAAATAAAAGAATCTGTTCCCT
Source organism: Channallabes apus (assembly GCA_030522415.1). Lineage (NCBI taxonomy): Eukaryota > Metazoa > Chordata > Actinopteri > Siluriformes > Clariidae > Channallabes > Channallabes apus. Next base: position 22,749,877 of record CM060106.1, read on the forward strand.
TACAGCTAGACTAGACACACAGATGAGGAAAGAGGAAGGACAAAAAACAAACAGACAAAGAGACTGCTTTCATCACTTTAAGGTGATCTCCAGACGGGGTGTTCAGGTCAAACCAGGACTTTTAATGTGATTAATGAATGTAAAAACTCCTGTTATTTCTCTATATGATCCCCTGCTACACGAATACACTTATCCCAGTGTTTCACGAGTCCTTGGATACCATCAAGGTAGAAAGTTTTCCCGGTACTCCAGAGCTTCACATCTGAAACACTGGCCTCCCAGGAACTCCTTTAATGTGGAAATGGCTTCGTGTGAGGTCAGGACTGTACGAGGGTCTTTAAAAGACGATTTAAGACTCTCCTCACCGTACTGTGCTTCTGCAAATGGATCATCTGCATGATCAGCCAGTACACGTACTGTACACTCATTAAAAATGCTCAGCTGCTGATTTTCTGGATGTTTCTGTGTGAAATCTGTGGACGGAGTCTGCATTGTCAGTGCGTCATAGGAAGTCACAGGTACGAATTTCCTTTAAGCTTTCAGTA
>CM060106.1:22752921-22785421 GCA_030522415.1 Channallabes apus
TGTTCAAGTTTGAGAGAGAGTTTGGGGCTCCGTGCGCGCGCGCGCGAGAGAGAGTTTGTGTCCTGAATTAAATTTAATTAGTTTGGGTTCTGTGTTGGAGACTTTTCAGGGTCTATGTGAAAAGATCTACATTAAATAAGAGAGTTTATTTTTACAGATGCATTGTGGTCAAGAGTGTTTGGGGGGTTTGTGACAGTTTATGTGATGAATAAAACAATTGTGTTTAAAAGTGTTTGAGTGTTTGGGTTCTGTAGAGTTTTCTGTAGCGTGGTGTGTGTGAAATGCCGTGTAGACACTGTGTGTGTGACTGTTTGCATGGTGAGAGAACACTTGCTGTGATAGACTGGACTCTGTGACTAAGACTGGTTAGGGTCTGTGTGAGAGTTTGTAAGGTTTAAGTCTTGTGTGAGATAGTGTCAGACTGTACTCTGAAAGAGAGATGGGTTCTGTGTGGCACAGTTGGGGTTCTGTGTGACACAGTTGGGGTTCTGCATGACAATAGGTTGAGACCAGTCTCACAGCTATTCTTAGATTTCAGTTACAGCGTATGTAGAAGTTCTGAGATGCACAGGCTGGTTCTAGTGAACACAATCAGCCGCCCACACGGAAGCTAAAAGTGACCATCAGTGATCTCTGTAATGTGCGAGTGTGTGTGTGTTGAACATTGTGTACTTAGTCTTCACGTTGACTCAGTGTAGACTGTCCCTAAGGGCTTATAGTGAGATCTGCCACTTCATGTTGTAAGTCATGCGTTGATGAAATTCTGTGAAGTTCGTTAATCGATGCCGAGTGTTTGACACTTTGTCCTGAGCTTATGAGAAGCTGCAACTTCTGCATTTGTTCACACATTTGTCTCACACGTCGACGCGACTTTGCTACCTCGGTCTTTCAAGCGGCAGCTTAAGTTGTACAGAAAGCGTGCATATGGAGCGCTGCTGTACGGCACAGCTTGTTTTATTACCTGAAGAAGTGAACGTTGTCTGTGATCATCAGCGACGTTATCCGGGGCCGTTCTGGGCCGTTTCGAGTCCCGCGGACATCTCGGGAAAACACTATGAGTCTCGAACCACACCATCCTCAATCAGCTCAGTATTACTGCACTGGTCTGGTAACTGGGGAGGTCACTGAAGTTCACTGAACTCATTTTCATTTTCATGAGCGGTTGACTTCATGACTCGAGCTTTGTGATGTGGTGGATTATGATGATGATGATGATGATTGAGTGCTATAACCATGGCAGGAGGGGTAAAGTGTGTGTTCATAAGGGGATGCGCCTCGTCAGATAGCCCGAGGCCCAGTGTGTGTCAGGAAAACATCATTTCTCACACTGATACACACGCAGCATGATCCAAAGCAGGCGAGGTCCATGGACTCATGATGTTCACATCGATTCTGTTTGTAATATAAACTTTAGCCAAATTAAAGTCATTATTATGAATAAAAGCTAAACGATTGCAGTGTAATACAACAGTTATATTAGTGCTTGAATAGAAGAAGTGCAATGTGAAACGATCTGATGTGCTAAGTTGTTTGGTTCTATAGAGTGAACATATGAAGAAGTTGAAGATGCAACTCATCTTTGTTGGCATTCTCTCTCTCTCTCTCTCTCTCTCTCTCTCTCTCTCTCTCTCTCTCTCATTCATTCTCTATACAGCTTATTTAGGGTGTTACACCAGGGTGTCAATACATGAAGGGGAACACAAGCACACAACCACTGACTCACGACGGGCAGTTTGTGGACGCCAGTCAGACTAATCTGCGTGTCTTTGGACTGTTGGAGAAAACCGGAGAACCCGGCACGAACGGCGAGAACATGCGAATCACACGCGCACAGACTCGAGGCGGGAATCGAACCCAGACCCTGGCGGTGCGCGGTGACAGCTCTCAAATTGTTGTTTGGAATCTGTTTAAAAAAAAAAAAAAAAAAAAAAACAGAGTCTAAGTGCAATTACATTTATACACACAAGGGGGAGCATCAAATCAAAATATTCTGAGTGTGGAGTGTGTGTGTGTGTGTGTGTGTGTGTGTGTGTGTGTGCGCGTTTTCCGTTATTGTACTCCAGAAAGGCTTAGAATCTTAAGGCACTGTGTTCTTGTGACTCCTACATACTGTAAAGTGCAGCTTCCTCTCTTCTCGACACACAGACACTTAAACAGTCTCAAAACAGTGTATTGCTTCATTATTGCAACTATTTACTCTCTCTTGGGCAACGAGCAAGATTGCAAAGGAAGTCTACCTTGGGTTCTCACTAGAGATTAAAACATTTTCGAGTCCACCGTCCAGGACGGAGGAAGATCTCCGAGGTGTCAGCAGTGGGTCAGAATCATCCCGTCGTCACACCGAGGTGAGAGCTGGCAGAAGAATAGCTGGAAACAATGTGCGGTCTGCGGTCAAACCGTAATTGTGCTGCCGACATCACTTCCTTCCTGTACAGGAAGCGAGTAGTGAACATGTACAGGAGCGAATGTGTTGATGTGCAGCGCTGCTCAATCACACAGCATGAGGAAAAAACACAGTTCTGAACTTATAAGGGTATATGTGTACCGCAGGTAGTTCTTTTGCTGTGTGTGTGTGTGTGTGTGTGTGTGTGTGTGTGTGTGTGTGTGTGTGTGTGTGTGTGTGTGTGGTAGCAGACACTGCTCTATTAAATTACAAATTACATTTCCACAGTCAGTGCTTCAAGTTTGTGTAAATTTTAATACATAGATCAATAACGCAATAATGTGCGAAACAATAAATATGTGTTTGCTATTAAACTGCTTTAAATGTTTAACCACGTTAGAGCTTCTACAGAAGATATGATGTCATATTAGAACCTTACTGAAACTAAACCAGTGTTTTTATGCTCTAACCTGCTCTGACCACTAGAGTGCTCCCCCTGCTGGTGACTCGTCCATGCCGTCTCTAACACACACTGATTAAAAGTCCCCTATGATGCAACATTTACTTTTTAATAAACTCTGAACATTCCATCTACATCCATTTTCAATATGATAGAATGTCATTCCAGGCAAAAACAGAGACAAATCCACATGTGCAAAGAGGCACGAGAGGGCAGCAGCTCATCTGCGTTTAAAGCTACGGATACGCAAACGGCGGCTTTAAAACAGGCGTGAAATTACGGGGAGGACGGAACCGAGCCGAGTCGTGTTTACACTGGAATATTAACAGGCAAAAAAAGAGACGTGTGTTAATTTGTTAAAAAGAAATAAATCATGGTACCTTTTAAGCCTGGTTTACGCTGTCATTTTTTTTTGCTTGTTTTTACCGTTATACAGGTCCTTCTCCAAAAATTAGCATATTGTGATAAAGGTCATTATTTTCTGTAATGTACTGATAAACATTAGACTTTCATATATTTTAGATTCATTACACACAACTGAAGTAGTTCAAGCCTTTTATTGTTTTAATATTGATGATTGTGGCATACAGCTCATGAAAACCCAAAATCCCTATCTCAAAAAATTAGCATATTTCATCATATTTCAAATAGAACTTTTTAACTATGAAGAATTGCGATTGTATGGCTGCGACTTTAGTGTCACAGCAACCCGAGGAGGCTGTTAACGACACCGCTGCTACGACACTCAGGGAAAAAACACCAATAATACGACATAAGTGATGCCACAGAATTTGGTTGTGTTTGTTAATGTTATTCAATATCAGCCCACATGCCTGACCCGTCATAGTGGTGTGTGATGTTCCTATGCATGCTAATGGATGGGGGGGGGGGGGGGGTGAACCTACCTCGTGCTTAATTTGCAGAACAGGCAGGCTGTGTTTTACCTGCACATGAGCAACTCCAACCCCTCCTGCATCCTTTACATTTTTTTCCTACACATACAGTATTATTGCTCTGATTTTACTGGGGGGCTTGTTTGTGATGAGCCAATACCAAAGTGTGCAGTTCCTCGAATGTAAACTGGGTGCCGGCTCTAACGGCGAGTCAAATCCCCCATGATAGAACGGACAACTTTTTAAGAAGAAGAAGAAGAATGTTCAATTATTTGTCACATGCACTTTACAGCAGAGTGAAATGTCTTCTTCACGTATCCCAATTAGGAAACTGGGGTCAGAGTGCAGGGTCAGCCAGCTTACAGCGCCCCTGGAGCAGATACGGTTAAGGGCTTTGCTCAGATGCTGGGTCTCGAACCCCCGACCTTCCGATCAGTAACCCAGTAACAGCCTTAACCGACTGAGCCACCAACTGCCCCCTAAAGAAATATATATCTTTACAGAATGAAAGCAGAAAAAAAAAAAAAAACTGTTTTGGTCTCTATGGCTAGATTTCCCATTTAAGGCGACCGTACAGAGGTGGATTTATATTTTATTAACCTAAGCATAATTGTGGCCGTTACCGATTTAAGTGATGTCTTTACTGCAGGTCTCAAAACACTACTGTAGTTGCATTCGTTGTAGTTTAACTTGAGATGGGATGACATGTGGAGTATTGATAATAGAGTTTAATCAAACATTAGCCGCTGTAACTAAAGTAAAGTTAAGCTAACTAGCTAGCGTATGGTAACTGTGTTAGGTGTTGATGTTCTAAACAACAGCCAGGCTCAGTTCATTTGCTGAGGTTACAGTGAATTACAGCGATAGTGACGTCCAGAGCTCCCACACTTCACCTTCAAAACTGTATAGATGATGTGAGTGTTTGTCCTGTTCTTTTTATACAGTTTATATAGATAGATGATGCTGTATAAGCAGAAAATCACTTTTTAAAAATAGTTTAACAATTGAATATAGTGAGATTTATGTAGGGTTTTTATTTATTTATTTATTTATTTATTTGTTTGTTTATTTTTATGCTTGATTTTAAAAGCTGATCTCGACTTGTATTTATTTATTTATTTCTGACAATTTTCAAGCCCGAAGTAAAAAAAATAAAATAAAATAAAATAAAATTCAGATGGAAGCAATGCCAATTTTAAGCATTTTATTCCTACAAAGAAGTTAGAAAGAAGTTACCTATAAACTAATTTATGAAAGTGAGCGGAAGTGGAAACGATTACAAATTTATAGATTTTATATATTTTTATTTCTTCACTCCAAATGTATCCAATCCGACATTTATATTTCAAACGTTTTTCCTTCAAACTTTATACGTTCATATTTTGTTTCACCAGTTTTCCATTGGAGTTAAAGGACTAATATAGTTTAATATATAACACACAAGCAGAGGTGGAAAGTAACAAATTACATTTACTCGCGTTACTGTAATTGAGTAGCTTTTTTGTGTATTTCTACTTTTTAAAGTAGTTTTAAAAATCTGTAATTTTACTTTTACTTAAGTACGTTTTGTTTGAAGTATTGTAATTCGCTACATTTTAAATCATATTCGCTACTGAGTAAAAAATGAATGAATGAAAATGATAAAATAATAAAAATATTATGCTTTGTATAAATGCTCCGTTGCGCCGCGTGTGTGTATCATGTCCTGGTCGCGCGCCGCTCCAGACTCCACTCCAGGTTTTCTGACATCGGCATCTACCTGACCTTCCGCCCTGAGAGTGACGTCATCGACTAGCGCGACCATATATAAACCGGAGAGAGACGCGGGAAAGATGAAAGAGGTTGTGATTTTGGCGTTTTGATATTTGGTTGTGTATTCTGGTTTTGACTTTTTGCCTCTAATTGACTTTGATTATTGCTTTGTCCATTTGGTTTGGTTGATCTTTGTATATATTTGTAGATAATTTCACTGTTTTTTTTTTGCAGGTAATCTAGCTACTAAATATAAATACCATTTTGTTTATTATTTTGGCCTGGGTCCATCCTGAATCTGATCCTCCTCCTGGTGTGTGCGTGTGTGTGTGTGTGTGTGTGTGTGTGTATATACAAACCTCATTATTTCATCAGTTAATGATTGGATCTAGTGCTTTCTGCCATATACCACCATTTCCATACAGTTTAAAATAGAACCCTGAACCATTCTTTTGCTGTATGGTCCTAGACTGGGACGTAACACCATATTTAAGTGACCACTTTGATTTTCAAGCACAAGAAAGACAACAGCTTTATTATGGTTCCTTCAGTTAAAAACAACTAGTTTGAGATTTATATCTGCTCATCTTTTTTGAACTACGCTAGAATGCCTCATCCCACCCCGCTGTTAAAAATAAAAATAAAAAAGTAACTCGGTAACTTTTACTCTGAGTAAATTTTTTAATGAGCTACTTTTTACTTTTATTTGAGTAGATGTTTATAATGGTAACTTTACTTGTACTTAAGTAAAATTTCACTGAAGTAACAGTACTTGTACTTGTGTACAAAATTTTATTACTCTTTCCACCTCTGCACACAAGTCCATCTAAATCTGAATTACAGTCATTTTGAACAATGTTGTTGAATTCGGGGCAAAAACAATAATAAAACTTCTTGGTTATGTTTTACATAATTTAACCGTTTTTGTTTAAATATAGAACTTTTATTATTATTTTAAATACAGAGCCCCCCCCCCTGACTTTTGTGTGTAGTAATATTAATAATAACCATCAATTCCGTGCCAGTTTTAACAACCCAAAGAAATATAAATGAATAACACAACATTTCAGACTGTTATTATTTAACACCAGAGATTTCTGCTCTTTGATTTTTATTTATTTATTTATTTTCAGAACAAATTGAAGCTCTCACACAGCGACTGCTCGGGTCCCCTGCAGTGTTACTGGATAATTATCTACTAGTCAAACCCGTCTGAACAGTAGAGTTGAAGTTCAAAGTGCTAGTTGTTAAACTCGGAAAGAGAAACCGAGGGAGATCAAATATCAGGCAGGCATGTGTAAGGGCAGCTACATATGGGGTCCTTTGTGTGTTGCTTTTCTTCTGAGCTTGACACTTCCTGGTGTGGTGCAGAGACTCTGAGCAGAGCCGGCTGGTGGAGAGAACGAGTGAGAGACAGGGAGAGAGGGAGGAAGGAGTGAAAGCATGTGTGCGCCGCTGTGCCTGTGTTTACGTGTGTGTGTCGGGCAGCAGAATTCAGCAGAACCTCACACTGCTGCAGGAGATGAGGGAAGGAAGTGAGTGAGTTCATGCCAGAAGGTTTATGACCCCTTGCTTAAGCTTTACTTGCAACAAGTTCTTGCTACAGACTCACAGAAAAAGATATCGAGATAGAGAGGAGAAAGAGAGAGAGGAGAGTCAGGAACGGGACAGCATGGGATGTAAGAGGACAGCAGGAATGCCGGAGGCTGCTTACGGGATTAACTCACAGTGCTGACGCTGAAATGGGAAAGTGAAACATCCTCAGAGCTGCTACACGTTCGTCTTCTCCCTCACTCCATCCGTCACTACATCCGTTGTTTGTTCCTTACTTCCTTCCTTCGCCTGTGTTTTTTATCTATTTAAAAAAAAATCTTTTGGAGAGGTTGCACGGCATGCTGCCGCATGATGCATCTATTATTATTCCTGTCATGAACGCGTCCCGAGGAACGCTGCCGTTTCAGTGATGGCTGACGACGAGGGGACAGGTTCACAAGAAGGTCTCGAGGTCACGACCTCACCGGCTTCCACCTCGGCATCATCTTCCACCTCTGACCTGCCCTGTGCCGCGCCAACCGAGGCCGAGCGGCACGCCGGAGGTCGTCGCCATAGCAGCAGGAGCTTCACGGGGTTGAAGTTGTTTGGAAGGAGGTGAGTGCAGACCCAAGTCTGGAGTTGATGAGTTTGTGTGTGTGTGTGTGTGTGTGTGTGTGTGTGAAAGGGAATTCGGGATGGATGGATTGCTTAGATGGATGGTGAGATGCGTGTACAGTATTCACTCAGTCACAATAACATTTCCGGATGTGGAAACTGTGCTGCAACAGAAGTACACGTGTCTCAAAATAATCATCAGCAGAGAAGAACTTTGCACCCACAGATACACAGATGCAGACCAGGGGTGTGTGTATACACACGTTTTCTAAGATTACACACCTTCCCCCATGAAACTGAGAGCAAATGTTACTTTTTTTTTTTCCCGGGGTGTGTGTGTGTGTGTGTGTGTGTGTGTGTGTGTGTGTGTGTGTGTGGTTATGAGTTGCTCTAATTCTCCATCCTTTCCCTTTCCTTGGCCGTATCGTTCAGTCTTTTGATCTGAAGCTGAAAAGCCTCTAGAAGTTTTTCTTTATCCTTGGAAAGAGTTCTGACCATTACTCACCTTCTCTCAGGCACTGTATTCACATATCAGCTTAATCCTCCTGAACCTGACTTCACACACACACACACACACACACAGCTCAGAATAAACACAGTGAGTAAATGTTACGCAGGGGTGGAACTGTACACTTTACTGTAGCGAATGGAAACCCATCCTCAGGTTCCGTCCTGAAGGATCCGTCTGAGTGTGGAGAGCAGACACGCACGTGGCTCTTAGCAGTGATACCCAGCGAGCCTCAGGGTCTTCAGGACAGGTCAGAGTTACTGAGATGTTTTTCTCCTCACTATGGTGTTTATTTGAGTAATTGCTGGAATCAGTCCGGCCACGACCTCTCTCATCAACATAGTGTTTGATCTGGCAGAGGTACTGATTATTATTTTTTTTTTACTGTGTATTGTTTTTTTTTATGAAACTCTTAGGAGAGCAGCAGTTTCCGATCCTGGTGGTCAGATCCGCCGCTAAACCTTCAGTGTGAATCTACTGTAGCAACCTGACTGACTGAACTGAACTGAAAGTTGGTTGAACATCTTATGATCGGTTGATTAGATTCGCTGCAGGAGAAATTACAGCTTGTGTTACAGATTTTAATCTCTTAAAAATATTTGAACTTGCCGTGTTTAGAACAGCGACATTTGCATAACCTCCTGCTGAGGCAGCAATTGTTTAAATCTCATTAAAAGCACAAGCAGCTTCATTATAACGCCGAACACTCTGACTCGACTGCACGGCTCGTTGTTAGTCACTGGGTTGTGACTAAAGCATTCGTCCCACGTGTCCACGGGTCTGGTCCGGGTTTAGTATAACGTTCTTGGGAACCCTACGTGTATAAGCAGAGCGAGACAGGAGAGAGAGACAGGACAGAACGTCCTCACCAGTAACTTCAAAAGGTTCCATAACACAGTAGGAAATGAGGCTCACATAAGTCACACTTCACACATACAAACACCCTCCCACACACACACACACACACACACACACACACACACACACACACACACCCATGCATGCACATAAACTATGACTACACACACACCCCCCCCAGTATAATCTGACCAATTGGGACTTTGATCTGATCCTTTGCGGTGTGTTTGTACGACCACAAGTGGACGAGTCCCGTGAGCCGCCGGAAGAGTGTCTTTCCTTTTCCTTTTGCTCTTTCAGGCTTTTAGTCAGACTCTCTCTCTCTCTCTCTCGTCCTGCCTCACTCTCGTTTATTCCTAAATTTAATTATCCTCTCTCTGTTTCTCATTACCTTCCTTTTTTCAGAGAAGAAAAAGATTGTGTGTGTGTGTGTGTGTTTATCTTGTTAGGGGCTAAATGTCTGTAGTCAAGCAGCTCTGACCTGATTGTGACATTTGGCTGGTCCTGACTTTTTGGTTGAGTTTTTGTTAGTAAGCGCTGAGCGTGGACGTGCTCCTGAGATTAGGATTAGGATTAGTGTGATGTTCGGATTGAGCTGTAGTGTAGTATTAATGAGCCCTGTTTGTATCTAACCGTTTTATTAGCAGTGCTAAGACCCGGTTCATCTGTTCGATATCAAGTTTCATGAGCTCTCAGGAGTGTGTGTTCCTCACGCCTGGCTTTCACACGGCACACACACACACCTGCCTGTCTCAGTCCGTTGACGGACGGTTCAAGAGAACAATGCAGAAACTAGAGCAGTTTACTTAGTTATTTCTTTTTTAATTTGGTTTTTAGTGTAAGAACAGTATCGTGCTTTAACAATCTTTACAGTTGGCATTAGCATCTGTATATTCTCTGAACAGGTTACAGACTAGATGATGATGATGATGATGATAATTAAATTATTTATCATATGTTACCCGCAGTGTGTGAAATGAGTGTGCGAGTGTTGCCTGGACGTCCTACCACGCTTGTAAAATAGGAAATAATACAATAGTAATCACCGCTGGTCTTCTTGATCCGTAGTTGGGCCGCAGAGTTTCTAGCTGGATCAGTTGTGGACACACACACTTTACTTTCACACTCTGATATCCACACAGTCCTACAGTACTACTAGACTGCTGTTTAAACAGAGACATGTGTGTACAGTTGTACAGCTAACTTACATTTGTACTAGATCTGTGCTAAGATAAAAACATTTGAGAAGAATAAATTCACTTCGTTAGTGGTTGTGTTGAAGTTCTGTAGTTGGCCGAGTGTTCAAAATGCACAGTGCTATTTATTAGTTATTTTATTTATTCTTGTTAATGTCATGTTTTTGTTCAGCAGCTTTATAAATATTGACTTTAAGGGGTCTGAAATAAGGAGAAGTGACTTTTTAAGGGAGTTGAAAGAGTTGAATTAATATAGAGGTCGACACAATCTGTCTGTTAACATTCCAGGTGAAATAAGACTCGGATCACGTGTTCTTTCACATTTTTCTAAACACACTGCGTCAATACCAAGGAGCTGCGGCCCGGTGATGGTGTTGTGGTTAGCACTGTGGCCGTGCGGCTCAGTCAGGCATGTGTACGTGGAGTTTGCATGGTGGAGGAACTCTAGGTTCCTGCCACAGTCGAAAGACATGCAGAGTACTCTACTCTAATTGTTTCCACATTGCCTCGAGTGTGTGCATTCTTTTGCCTTGTGATGGATTGGTACTCTGCCCATGTACACCGCCTCATGCCCTCTGTTCCATGAGACATTCCATCACCCTGTACAGGTAATACCAGACTTATGAACATTCGAGTTACGAATTTCAGCAGATACGAACGGACTGCGGTTCTATGAACATGGACACCACAAAAAATGGACACTACAGTGAACCAGATACCGATTGTGTGTCCGTGAATGTATAAAATGTCTAAAGTTGGGTATATTGTATGTGTGCGCGCGTGGAGGTGCGGAAGAAATGAGTTGGCCTCACCAGCTTCAATAAATTAGTCCGGAAGTACTATGAAAGAAAATGTCTGGACTGTAAAGCTGACCTGATGGTGAATATTCACAGTTTTCACAATATTTCAAAGGTTCACAGTCCAATACAATGGAAAACAGCTCCGAGACAAAACGGTGTCCGGGATTCTCCCTCGTGATTTAAAGCCGCAGTGACGACACTGCTACCTTTGACATGTGTAAGAATTATTTCCTTTAGGGTACAGATTTAGTTGATTGGTATGCTTTACATTGTACAGTATATTCGTTTATACTAAGACTCACTTTGTCAGATTTAAGAACAAATCTGACTTACGAACGTGCTCCCGGAACGGAACTCGTTTGTAAGTGGGGGACTAAATGTACAGGATAAGCGGTATATAAAATGAGTGAGTTAGCTGTGGCCCTCCTCCTCCACGCTCCTTTGTGGAAGCGATGCAGGAAATGGAAGTTCATCAGAAACACTGAGTGTCTGTGTGTTGCCCAGGAGCTCATCAGAGAAGGAGCTATGCAAGTTTATTTTTTTCTTACTTAATTTTGCTTAATTTGTGCCTTTTAGTAGTAAATATTCCCGATGGAGGGAAAATGGATTCATTAATGAGTTGGGACGTGTGTGTGTGTCTGTGTGTCTGTGTGTGTGTGTGTGTGTGTGTGTGTGTGTGTGTGTGTGTGTGTGTGTGAGCAATATGACCACAATGACTCCAGAGCTGATTTAAAAAAATAAAATATTCCATTGGCCGCACAACTTGGCCACAAGTTTTATATCGGACGCTCTTTTTTTCCTGGCACAGCCCTCCAATTGTATCTTCGACCAGCAGCACTGCATCCAGCAGCTGGAGTTCGGGTGTGAATTGAACCCGGGGCTCCTACGTGGCGATCGAGAAACCAGCCACCGAGCCACTGACGTCCGTTAGAGAATGTCATGTTGTACAATAAAAAGTCTTAAACACAAAGTGTACACAATTCTACACAAAATAAATGAGCTGCTACTGAAAACCTCCCCCACATACTTCATCAGCTGCCTAATAACGTCAGAAACATAAGAAGGTTAAAAAGTGTGTATTTTAATCAGGTGCTTCCGGCTTCTGTGTTCCTATTGGCAGGGAAGATGCGCGTCCACAAAGAGGGTTCGTTGAAATCTGCAGATGCTGGAACGGACAGACAAGTCCACCCGTGTACACACACATCCTGTCAGAAAGCTCATCTAGAGTTTGTGTTGAAGTGGCCAGGATGAAGCTCGGCTATAAGAAGTGTTTTGGAGTTGTGTGTGTGTGTGTGAGTGTCCTCTGTAAGGACATGGACAGGCTTTGAAGAGAGGAGGAGGGAGCAGAAGGGTGGATGAGACGCTCCTACGCTCCTGCACCATCATTAGCATTTCTACTTTTAGTCCTGCTTTGACTATATCTCCATATCTGCCACAGCCCAGGGGAGGATGGTGTCCACTTTACCGTCTCGTCTCCTTTAAAGGTTTATTCTGTTAAAGGTTCTGCAAATGAAAATTGAGAGATTAACATCTAAGTGGTGAAGTGATATTTGTGTCATTGTGGCACCCGCTAGGGTTTTCTCAGCTTCCTGTGTGTGTGTGTGTGTGTGTGTGTGTGTGTGTGTGTGTGTGTGTGTGTGTGTGTGTGTGTGTGTGTGTGTGTGTGTGTCCGCACATGAGCGCACATGCTGCTGGAGTGTTTGCATTGTCTGACAGACTGTTTGTTGATCTCATTAATGGATGCATGATGGCCCTGACCTGAGAACAGCTCAGGTGAGACTGAGAGAAAGAGCTTGTGCCAAATACATTTAATTATTCAGTTCCACAAACGGGGTGTGTGTGTGTGTGTGTGTGTGTGTGTGTGTGTGTGTGTGTGTGTGTGTGTGAATGTGTGTGTGTGTGTTTGCGCTGTTCAGAAGGGAAGATCAGTGTCTCTATTGGCAGACACCATGCTGTGGTTGGACACTGTGATAATTATACCCATCACACAGACGTTCCCGCTGGCTGGATGAAATCACACAGACGTTCCCGCTGGCTGGATGAAATCCCCATGGCCTGTAGATTAGGGCTTCTTACTGTTAATGAGCGAGGAACAGTTTGCTCCCCGTGAAACTCGAGATATCAGTCGAACCACTGAGCCGTAGTTCGTTTGTGTAGTTTAGGGCTGGAAGATAATATTATATAACATTGATATTGTGAAAAGTTACCGCTGAATGATATGATTATATATATACATTTATTAATTTTTTATTTTTAAAAAAATAACAAATATACAGTATTTGATAAAATATATATAAATTTTAATAAAGAATATTTTATATATAATATAAACTGTATTTATGTATTTCCTACATAGGTAATATATTTTTTCCCGTGTATTTACAGTTGGTTCTGATCCGTTTTGCAGGTACGTTATATAATGTATGATACGTGTAATGATTAGTGGTGGCTCAGTCGTTTAAGGCTGTGGGTTACAGGGTTACTGATCTGAAGGGCATGTGTTCGAGGCCCAACCCTGCTTAGTTGCCACTATAGATCGCTTGAGCAAATCCCTTAACCCTATTTGCTCCAGTGGGGTGATTGTGATGTACAATTGGTGCAGTGAAGTAATCCAAATCTAATCAAAAGATGCGATTAAAGTGTAGAATTCCAGCTTTAATTCAAGTGGTTTCACAAGTTAATTTTTTTTAATTCATATTTTTATTAGAAAGAAAACTCTCCTGCTCAAAAGTATTTGAACAACTGACTGATGTGCAGCATGATGGCATGGTGTGGCCTTGTCTCTTTGTTTCTTCATGACAGATTAAGGAGATTAAAGGTCCAGCATTGAAGAAGACTCTCAATATGCGAGTGAAGGACGATAATTATCATTAGGCTGAGAAAACCAAAACAGATCTATAAAAGAGAAAGCAGATACATTTAATACTGACCAAATCACCAATTTGGTACATTCTGTAAAAGCAGTAATGCAGTGGTACTGTACGTAAGCTCAACACGCAACAGATTGATGACAGCAACACCAAAGGGCTTGGAAGGACGGTAACTAAAGTCCATGATCACAGGATTCTATCCTCCTTAAAACACTTACAATATCTAGCCAAGTGAAGAACACTCAGGAGAAGGTAGGTGTATTATAGTCAAAGTGTTCAATCAAGAGACGTCTTCATAAACATAAAACCCCCCAGCAGTGACTCTCCAGAACAGGAAGGCCAGATTAGAGTTTGCTAGATAACATCTAAAACAGCCGTGTCCAGTACTGAATCAAGAAAATGGACACATCAAACTATGCGTAATGTAGTTGTCCCAAAATGGTGGGAAGACAAGAGTAGAAAAGGAAGAAAGGAGAAGGAAATAAATTTAAAGCTTGAAAATTTTTACCTGCAAACGACTGCAGTTTATTATAAGTACTGTACAAGCACATAATCAAGAATTTATGTAGAGTTTTTCAATAATCTAATTATGTTTTTTAATGCTTTTAAGTTGATTGATAAATATTGGCAAACATCACTCTTAATGAGATAATTTGTGCTGTTATTCAGCTGTTCCTACAGAAATATTGGCAAAAATAAGTGTTCCACCGAAGCATAGTGATGAACAGGAAAATACAAAACCCTGCTTTCCTACTGTACAGTTAATATTTTATGATGCCGGTCCTGGACAGCCCTGATTCACTTTCTGTATAGAGGAACTCTTTTATATTCCTACAGTACTGTGTGTGTGTGTGCTTGTGGTCTTTAAGTCAGACCAAAGGTTTTTCTTGGAGGTTAAATCTGGAGACGGGGTCAGGGTTTCTTTAACCATTTCTGTACTGATTTATTGTTGCCAAGACTAAAGTCTAGTGGTGAACTGTCAACCTTGTGCAATGACCAGAAAGAAGCCCCATCAATGGAGATCACTTACTGATGGTGAAGATGCATTCTTATGTATGTTAAATAATTAAAGTAAAAGTGGATCAGGACTAAACAGCTGTGTCCATCAGAAAAACCACTTGTTAGGGAGGATAATCAGGAAAACCCCCACAGTTTGCTAGGAAGTATAAAGATTAGAGTTTGGAGCAATGGAACATGTTGTGTGGTCTGACGAGTCCAGATTGACCCTATTACAGAGTGATGTGTGTGTGTCAAGGTAAGTAGGGAGGTGCATGAATTGCTGCACCCATAATGCATAGTGCCCACTGTACAAGCCTCTGTTGGTCAGCTTCAGGCTCAGGAAAATTAAGTCAGTTGACAAATGGAATGTATTGAATGACCAGATTATCACATCAAAATGTTTTCTTTTTGTGATGGTATGGTCATATTCTAAGATGTAAATTGCTAAGGCGTGCTTCTGAGAACATGAGGCATCATTTGCCCCTTCTTCTTCTTCTTCTTCTTCTTTGTCTTTCGGCTGGTCCCTTTCATCGAATCATCTGCCTCCATCTAACCCTATCCTCTGCATCCTCTTCTCTCACACCAACTAACTTCATGTCCTCTCTCACTGCATCCATGAATCTCCTCTTAGGTCTTCCTCTAGACCTCCTGCCTGGCAGTTCCAACCTCAGCATCCTTCTACCGATATATTCACACTCTCTCCTCTGAACATGTCCAAACCACCTCAATCTGGCCTCTCTGACTTTATCTCCAAAACATCTAACATGGGTTGTCCCTCTGATGAACTCATTCTTGATCCTATCCATCCTTGTCACTCCCAAAGAGAACCTCAACATCTTCAGCTCTGCTACCTCTAGCTCTGCCTCCTGTCTTTTCTTCAGTGCCACTGTCTCTAAGCCGTAGAGCATCGCTGGTCTCAGCACTGTCCTGTACACCTTTCCTTTCATTCTCGCTGATGCTCCTTTATCACACAAAGGCATTATTTGGTCCAACTCCAGATATTATGCAGGAATAATATCAGGCCCTGTTTCACTAAAGAAAAAAAGCATTATTATCTTGATTCGATCTTGTTTTAAAGACTACAGGGAGACACGCGGAGTGATAAAATCATTTTGGGTCTTGAGATGGAGGCAACACTACACTCGTCACCACATCTGCATCCACCAAAACCACATCAAACCACGAAAGAGTCAAAACTACATGCACACCTACAGTACAGACGACCACCAAATGATCCACACAGACAATTACTGCATACTGACTGTTCTTTCTGTCTTCTAGTCCACATATCCATATCCACACAGTCTTCTATCTGCCTTCGCCTGGGAGTTTGTTGAACCCGCTGCTTGTGAGACTCGGGTGTTTAAGCCTCTGTGTGTGCTGGGTTTATTTACTCTACCTGCTGCAGCACTGCAGTTGCTTCTGTTTGGAGCTCACATCAATAAAGCCTGTACTCACTGTACCAGGAGGAGTGATGATCCTATTCATTTATTCACTGATGATCTAATGTTAGTAGATTGAGAGAGAGAGAGGGAGAGAGACAGTGAACTATTGTCTCAGTACCCCGTAGTGTCACACAGTGCCAGGCGGTGCAGGTCTACATTATGTGGCCTTCCATATACCCTTCTTTAGCGATCACATCTCTCCACATTAAATCCTCCTGGTCATGTAGCTATTATAACTAATGTATCTATACGCAGTCTGTGTTAGACCAGACAACACCATCTGTCTTTTTTCAGCGTTAACAGGATAATAATTTGTAATCAACGTTTATTTTATTTTATTTTATTGCTGAATTTCTTCTACAGAGGAAGAATCCTATTTGTAGCTATGAGCATCACATACAGTGCTGTGGAAATTGTGTATTTGTGCCCTTCCTGAATTATTTTTCTCTCCACATTTTAAATGATTCGGATCATCATCTAAATAATAAAATTGCACAAAGATAACCGAAGTATATACAAAATGCAGTTTTTTAAAATTATGATTTAATTTATTGAGGGGGAAAAAAGATGTTCAAACATCTGTCTCTCTGCAAAAGTCATTGTCCCACCCTTTCCTAAATCATGAATGAACTGTGATTTTTGGAAAGCGGTGTTAAATTTCACCTGCCACACCCAGGTCTGATTACTGCCAGACCTGTTGATTCAAGAAATCACTTAAATAGAACCTGATATAGTTGAAGCACGCTAAAAGATCTAAAAAAAAAAAAAAAGTAACACAATCTAACAAATGAGAAACAACGTAATTGCCACGCATCAGTCTGGAAAGGGTTACGAAGACATTTCTTTTTGGTTTTGGGACTCCATCAAACCACGGTGAGAGCCAATATCCACAAATGGAAAAAACATGGAAAAGTGAAGAACCTTCCCAGGAGTGGCCGGCCTACCAACATTCCTCCAAGAGCACAACGACGACACATCCAGGAACTCATAAAAGAACCCAGAACAACATCTAAAGAACTGCAGGCCTCAGTTAAAGGTCTGTGTTCATGATTCAACAATAAGAAAGTGACTGTGCAAGAATGGTATCCATGGGAGAGTTCCAATGGGAAAGCCACTGCTGATCGAGAAGAACACAAAGGCTCGTCTCACATTTACCAAAAGAAATATTGTGATTATCCGCAAAAGACTTTAGGCCGAATATTCTGTGGACTGATGAGACAAAAGTTTAACTTTTTGGAAGGAGTGTGACCTGTTACATCTGGTGTAAACCTAACACAGCATTTTATATAAAGGACATCATACCAGCAGTCAAACATGTTGGTGTTGGTGGTAGTGCAACGTCTGGGGCTGCTTTGCAGTAGAGGTCTGCGTGGGACTGTTTTTTTTAGTCCCGCTCCCGCCAGGTTTAATCCCGCACCCGCCCGCTCACGCTATATATCACTCTTTGTTCACCCGCTGCCCGCTTAGAGTAATTTTCTTCCCGACCCGACCGCTCCCGTTAAATGTCTGTGTTTCCAGAATCTCACATTTAAACCGAAAGAGAGGGATAACAATAAACTGTAGGTTGTACAACAATGTAGAAACCATGTACAAAATGGTCATTTCTTCTTCATTTCTTCACTACCCGACACACTGGACCCACTACAGTTTGCATACCGTCAGAACCGCTCCACAGACGATGCAATCTCTCATCTCCTCCACACATCACTCACTCACCTGGACACTAGGAAAGGGAATTATGTTAAAATGCTCTTCATCGACTACAGCTCTGCTTTTAACACAATAATTCCTTCCACACTCACCACCAAGCTGGAGCACCTGGGACTGAGCTCATCTATATGTCAGTGGATCTCCAATTTTCTGACTGGCAGACCACAGGCAGTAAGGATGGGCGGACATGTCTCAGCCACACTCACCCTCAGCACTGGAGCCCCCCAGGGTTGTGTTCTGAGCCCCCTGCTGTACTCTTTGTACACCCACGACTGCGTGGCCACTACCAACTCCACCTCCATCATCAAGTTTGCTGACGACACCGTCGTGGTCGGACTGATCACCAACAATGATGAGTCGGACTACCTAGAGGAGATTGGAAATCTGGAGAACTGGTGCCAGAGGAACAATCTCCTCCTGAACGTCAGTAAGACAAAGGAGCTGATAGTGGACTTTAGTACAAAGCAGGAGAGGAACTACCAGACCCCCGTCATCAACAGGAGCCCAGTGGAGAGAGTGGACAGCTTCAGATACCTCGGTGTTCACATCACGCAGGACCTGTCATGGTCCTGTCACATCAACACCGTGGTGAAAAAAGCCCGGCAGCGTCTCTACCACCTCAGACGCTTGAGAGACTTTAGACTGCCCTCCAAGGTGCTCAGGAACTTCTACTCCTGCACCATAGAGAGCATCCTGACGGGAAACATCACGACCTGGTTCGGGAACAGCACCATGCAGGACAGACGAGCTCTACAGAGGGTGGTGCGATCAGCCGAGCGCATCATCCGCACTGAGCTCCCTGACCTGCACTCAATCTACAGCAAGCGGTGCTGGACTAAGGCCAGGAAGATCATGAAGGACCTCAGTCACCCCAGTAATAGACTGTTCTCTTTGTTGCGGTCTGGGAAGAGACTCCGCTCCCTAAAGGCCAACACAGAGAGACTGAGGAGGAGCTTCTTCCCGCAGGCGATAAGGTCTCTCAGTCACACCTCCACACAGGACTAATAACATCTTTTAAGCTCACAACACTGACTGGACAATCATGGACACATTCATACACACTTGCACTAAATACTCATACATCTGGACAATTGCACATGTCACCTTTCATGCATATTTGCACAACCACTGTCACTTTAATACCATATTTCTATATTTTTGCAATATTTTATTATGCCCTTATGCACAGTTAATTTTACTAGTTAAAATTATTTCTTTAGTATTTCCTTTTTATTGATTATTTATTTTACGTACAAGATTTTATTTTCTTTTTTTAAGGTCACTGGCGGTCGTATAAAGCATTTCACTGCATATTATACTGTGTATGATTGTGTATGTGACTAATAAAATTTGAATTTGAATTTGAAAATTGTAGCATATTTATTATTTATATTCAAAATATAAATGTGACATTTTTTGTCAACACGGTAGCTTAGAAAAGGTGTAGCTGAAAACCAAAACTACATCTGCCAGATGTGCTGTTCAGAAAGGACGTCGGGAACGGTACTGTATATTATTAGACCGCTCGCTCCCGTCCAAATTACACCAGTTTCCGACCGCTACCGCGTTTTGTTTGTAAATTTATTCGCGCGCCGCAAAAAATCTTGTCGGGTCCACTACAGCATTTACTTTGCAGCTTCAGAATCTGGACGACTTGCCATAATTTATGGAACCATGAATTCTGCGCTCTACCAGAAAATTCTAATGTCCAGAATGTCTGGCCATCAGTTCACGACCCCAAGCTCGAGCACACTTGGGTTGTACAGCAGGACAATGAACCGAAACACACTAGCAAGTCTATCTCAGGTTTTTGGAGTGGTCCACTTAAAGTCTGGGTGTAAATCCTATTGAGCTTCATGAACAGGCCATTCATGCTCAAAAACTCGCCGGTTGAATTGAAACAATTCTGCAAAAAAGAGTGGGCCAGAATTCCTCCACAGCGATGTGAAAGACTCAGTCAGTTATCACCATCGGTCGCCGTCAAGGGTGGCACGAGCAGTTATTAGGTTTAAGGGCAAATACTTTTTCACAAAGAGCCAGGCAGGTTTGGACATTTATTAATTTTTTTCCTTAATAAATGAAATGAAAACTGCATTTTGTATTTACTCGGGTTATCTTTATGTAATGCTAAGTTTTGTTTCATGATGTGACTCATTTAAGTGTGACAAATATTTAAAATCTAAATCATAAAGGGGCAGACACTGTAGGAGGGATGATTAGTTTGTGATGAAGTGAGAAAGCCTACACAGGACATTTTAAGTCATAAGTATTGATTCCATTCCAGTCCAAGAACTTGACTAATACTATGTCCTGTACAGGGGTTTGTCATACCGCGCTGCGTCTATCCGGCTCCCAGGTTACCCCAGGTTGTTTCTTGTGAAATTCTAAATGGTCTGCCAGCTCCCAAGCTCCTGTTGGGCCCCAGTGGCCACCTCCAAACTGAACTGCGACCCTGTTCCAGTACAGGAACCACTTCCACTTTTGCTTTACCATTAGCCTTGGAGAACAAATGGACAAATAATGGAAGAAAACCTTGAGATTTTGGTGCATACATTTAAATTTATTTGGGGTCTTCAGAATGATGAAAGAGGCAAACTTATAAATATACACACAGCACACCTAATGTTTGGGTAAATGTCCCACAACTAGTTTTACCTTATCAGACACATTTGATGGCAGACATTCCACCTCCCCCAGGGGATCTGGAACACTCCTGCGGATCGACGGCGCCTCCCAGATGCCTGAAAACCAGAGAACACTCACAAAGCAGCTGCGTGGACGTCCAGGAGCTGTTCAAATCTCGTTTGCGTCAGTGAAAAGCGAGTTTACTTTTTTTTTTTTTTGGCATTTCATGCAAGATTTAATGAAGACAGAACCATGGTTCACAAGAATGTTAGCAAGGACGCTAGCAGGAAGAAAACGGTGGAGACGCTTTCAGTTTCGTTCTTAAAGCAGCTGGTGCCGAAGTTAAGTGAGGTTTAATGTCTATTTATTTCATATTTACATGTATTTTCTAATAAAAGTAAATGTTCTGATTTATTTTATATGCAAAAATATGATTATAGTGTTGGAAATTGGTGATATTTTTGGGTGGCTGGAACGGATTATCTGCACTTTGTGTTTCACAGTACAGATTTGCACACATTTTCAATAAGGGTAAAAGGCTCTTATTGATCTATTTCACAAAGTGTGTGTTGGGGTAATTGTTTTGCTGAAACACTCAATTTTGTCCAGGTTTCATAAATCTAGCTGATGATTTTAGGTGAAACTCTTGTTTTTGACTCAGTTATCAATACAAACAAAATACAAAACATTTACAAACTGAGAAATAGTACTGGGTTTGATCAATCATGGTATTACTAATACTATTAATAATAATGATGATGATGATGATGATGATACTACTACTACTACTACTAATAATAATAATAATAACCTCAATAATAAAAGATTTGCTATATTGTTTGGCCTTCTTAAAATTTCAGGTTTAAGGATTAAAAAACAAACAAACAAAAACAACAATATTCTGTTTGTCTGTTTTTCTTCCTTAACAATTACGTGACCTATTGTGCAAATTTTTTGAAGCAGTAGCGCTGACCTACTATGGCAGTATTTTTCCAGAATAATGACAGAAAATCACATCCTCCAGCTCGATAATCCAAAAACAGCCGGATCCTCACGATATGGTGCGTAAACAAAATGCTACTCAAATTCAACAGGGCGAGAATCAGATTTGCATTCTCTATCAGACGGGTGCCGTCTATAATTTTTGTAAAACCGTTTTTCTTTAATTCATACACTTGCAAGCAAGGAAACATATACATTTATAAAAAAATATATAGTGTATTGAGACTGGAACAGAATCACTGAAACACACTGGTAATAATTACATCATCCTAAATAATGCATACAAGCTGACCCTAAACATTTACATGCAAATTTCTTTCTTTTTTTTTTTCCCCGCCTTTGACCATGTTATGAAAATGTTATGAAAATTCGAATTGTGTTCCCCTCCTCCCATTACTTTTGTCCCACTTCACACTTCACTGTTAAACCTGCCGACTATAAGCCATCTGCTGCTGGAGCAACTTCATCAGGGCTTATCAAGCACACACGCGCACGTACAAACACAAACATACTGTACCGTACACACGCGCAAGAACATGAGGGGAGGGGTGGGGGAGGGGTGGGGGTCAAATCATTGGTTCGGAACAAATGAGCCACTTTTCCTGATCTTGTTCTTGTCATTAGGTAGACGTAGTATTTAGATCCCTAGTGTGTCCTGATGAATTATCCCTCGGAGGGGAAAAACAAATTCAACATGAACAACAACTCATACATACAGTAGCATATGACAACAATAACAGACATTTAAGGAGATAAACACATATGTTTGTTACTTCAGCTTCTCTCTGTGGTCTTAAGTACACTTTGGTTTCATTAATCGTTTACCAGTCGATGTCGTCGAAGCAGCTTTATTGATGTCCAAGTATCCAATGTGCTGTATATAGCACGTATACAGTCGCTGTCGCTGATGAGCAACACAGAGGTGAAAGTGGTGATGGGGAAGAGGCAGAAGAGAACCATTACTCTACTTCGTGACACTTACTGTAATAATACGATTATATGGCCGATCAAATAGGACCAATTCTGCAGCGTGTTCTTTTATGATTACAGCAATACGATTTTAGGTTTAAGTTTACAGTATTTCTAATTTCATATCGTAAAAAGATATTTATTATAATATATAAAATTCTCTCTAAAACTGATGAAGAAAATGACCTGAATGCTTTTGTGATTAGTCTGAGGCATACAGTACCTTACAAATGACTGTTGTCTGGTCATTGTCTCATTTTTTTTTTTTTTTTTTTTTTATTAATCTAGAATGACCTCCTTTTGAGGTAAGTGCTCTTCATCATTTAGTTGTGCTGGTGGCAGTGTTAAGGGAACTATCGCCACACACCACCAGTAGCTCCTACTGTAGGTCTAACGTTGGTGATTTAAATCATCAGCTGTGGCTTTGGCGTCTTTGGCAACAATATGTATCAGTAGACAATTCTATCTTCGCAGGGTATCTACTAGGAGTACATCTTCTACTAGGTCCATCCACCAAAACCGGATGATTCACAAGTAAAGGAGCTCGAAGAAGAAATAAAGCACCAATACGTGCGGTACCGGCTATCCCCTGGCCAGGGGTCTTTTTCATAAGAAGCGCTGCCCCTACTTTAGTCTCCATTATTCTAAGTGCTAATAAAGATCCTGCAACTTTTGATTGAAGCAGGCATGGCAGACCAGAAGGTCATTCAGATGCAAATCATTCAGTCTCTTCCTATATCATTGCGGGATTCCTGGACCAGAATTTAGACTGTAAAAACATGAATTGGTCTGTTGGTGTTGGTGCGTCAGTACTAAAATAATAAAAAAAGACATCGTATTTTGCAACTTCTGTTTTGACTTTTGGAACAAGGCAGGAGCTTCAGTGGAAAAAACAGGTGTGTGTATCTCCTAGAGGAAACTGAAACCTTCCCCTGTGTGAACAGTGTGTATGTGTTTGCGTGTGTGTGTGTGTGTGTAATATATATATACTGTATAATGTGTGTGTGTGTGTGGATTGGATAACCTTTAAATGGATCGATACTGTTTGGGTGCTTTAAACGTGTTTAGTTCTGCATCTGTTTCCTGTTTCAGTACTGTTTGCTTCTTTGGCTCGACAAATAACAGGTACTGTAGTTTAGGGTTTAAAGAAAAAATAGCTGAAATATTAGTGCATGTAAACTTCTTTTCCTGATTAGCTTTTCTATATGTGTAAGTGCATGTCTGTTTTTGACTTTATGCTTAAATCAGCTACCCTGTTACCCAAACTGCTCTCCCTTCACTTACGTCTCACATGTTGCACAATTATTTATATTGCTCTGTTTATTATTGCTTAGTGAAGGATATCACATGATCTATACCCGTTGACCGTATCACACTGGGCATGCCATACCGTTCAACATAACATCAGTGTTTGTGTATTCAGTATTACCCTGTAAGTACACTACACAGATCAGGGGGGGGGGGGATGTTCAGTGCCACACAGCTGTTCATGCTAACCATGGTACACCGCCACAAGCACAACAATAATCAACCACCTGAGCATCAAAAATGGAAGAAGGCGTCCTGAATCATATTTTATATTTACTTCGACCAGCACTTTATAGCAGCACTATTTCCTCGTTAGCAGTTCCTTGTTTGAGCAGGATAATACACCCGGACACACACAGAATGGTTTAGGGATGGTTCGAGGAACCTGACCGCGTGCTTAATTTGTTGATTTGCCTTCCAAATTCTCAGATATCAATCCAATTGGGCATCTGTGGGATGTGCCTGGGCAGGCAAGTCTGATCCATGGAGGCTCCACCTCACAACTTACAGGACTTGAAGGACCTGCTACTAATGTCTCGGTGCCACATACCACACACACCTTCAGAGGTGTTGTAAAGTCCTACCCTGGCGTCTCTACGCAATATTAGGCAGGTGGTTATAGATAGGGACCGGTGTGTGTATATAACTTTATTGGTTGTTATTTATCTACTCGTTCTTTTATCTGGTTGGATTCCAGAACTCTAAAAGGTTTTTATTTTAATACACTGTTACGACTATGAAATGACGACAATACACCCGTGTCAATCTGAAGCTGGGTTTCCTTTTGAGGAGATCTTTGTGTTTTTTTAGGTTTGAAAGGGTGGAATTTTTGTTGGGGTGTTAAAGTAGGCAGTTAAACGTCGATTGTGCTGGTGAGTAAGTGATGTCACTCGCGGTAAAGCGCTATGCTAATAAGTGTGGCATTGTTAACCAGTACAGTCATTTAGCACACGCAGAGTCAAGTTTTATCTAATTTCTGCCAAGAGCATCTTACCCCCAGGATTATGTAAAAACAAAACAAAAAAGAAAAAATACCAACACACCCACCCAAACTTTTTGACTTGCAGCTTGTGCAAAAACAAACATGGCTGTGGAAATGCTCAGCTCTGTCATCCCTATTCTTTTTCCACTGCCAGATCTCATGATGTGACACGCCCACACTCCATTCTCCTCAAATGGAAAAGCCTACCAGTATATGTAAATACGTATACAAACACTAATGCCACTAAAGTCTTGGTGATGGTCTTATTACGCAACTTTCAATGTTGAGGGTGTTGGAATAGAACTCAGCATTACGTTGCATCATAAACCATGTCATCAAATAAATAGTCAGACAGTCAATTAAGTCAAAACACTACACAGCTCCGTCTTTTACTGCAGTGGAAATCTCTTGATAAGGGGTTCGCCGTTGCGTAAGTCTGGCAGTGTTATAAATAGCGGCGAAATAGACAGTGTGTGAAATCTGCCTCTCAGATATACGGGAGGGAAGGGAAGCTCTCACAGGGCTGCCCGTTGGGATACGGCCACCTGGAGTGTTGTGAAATTGCCGTTTTATCACTTCGTTTCTGGCCTGGATTTCCTCACGCAGTCTGTGCTGATAAGACAGGGGTTGATGAGTACGGGTGCGGCCGCGGAGGAAGAAAATCTCTGAACATTCTGGTCTTGTGTTAAAGAAATCTCAGAGTTTTAATGCTTAGGTTGTTCATGTGAGGATGCTGAGTGTCGTGCATTAGTTGGTGTGTGTGTGTGTGTGTTTAAATATAGATTTGAGTTGGCACAGATATATTTATGTACGAAGCAGAAAGCCTACACTCGGGGTAAAGTGGGCGGTATGACAGGCTGAGATGAGATGAGATCTCTTACTGTTTTATTACTGTATACTTTGCGCTACAGTCGATGCTCTTTTCACAGGTAGTGAGTTCACAGGGTGTTTATCTCACTCTTCCATGTTTAACTGTGTTTGTGTAAATCTTAAATAACACGATGAAACCCAAGTTGTTGTATGTTTGTAGCTCGGTCTGCACTGCTTATTTGTGTGTGTGTGTGTGTGTGTGTGTGTGTGTTAGACGGCTGACTGATCCCCTGTAATCTTAACCTCTGTTTACTTGCCCCGTCTGTTCAGACTTCCTCACAGGTCTCACTAGCGTGCTTCACTGAGAGCGAGATCAGATTGCCGCACATGTGCGTGTTTGGGTCTAAAGGAAAGTGACATTTCTTACGTTCCGGCTCCATCTAGTGGAGCAGAGACGGTGTTACAGGGAGGACGAGGACATGTGAGTTAAACCCCATTTCCAGACATGGGGATCTACAACATGTCCGGCTTCATCAGAACATTAAAAACCCGTCTTTCTGTCATTTAGACGTGACTCACTTTTATGTAAATCTTCATCCTGGTTTCATTCAGACGTTCAGTTTATATTCATCACACATACATTACTGCACTGTGAAATTCTTTATTTACGTTTACGGAATCCAGCAGACGCTATTGTACATCTGAGCAGTTGAGGATGAGGGGCGATGCTCAAGGCTCCATCAGTGGCAACTTGGTTGTGCTGGGATTTAAACCTGAGACCTTCCAATCACTGAGCTTCCCCTGCTACCCCTTCTTTATACAGCGAGTACAAGTTCTCCCACTTAAAAACATGAGAGAGGCCTGTAATTATCATCATCAGTATACCACAACTATGAGAGACGAAATAATAATAAAAAATAATTTCATCTCTATACTTTGTTATATACCTTTTGTTGGCAATGACGGAGGTCAATTGTTTTCACAAGGTTTTCACACACTGCTGCTGGTATTACGTTCTGTTTTGTGGCTGTGGGAGAACTTGCACAATTGGTGTCTGACTAAATACTTATTGTCCCCGCTGTATATCTCAGCTTCTTGTTAGCAGTCTGGGATCACAACACAGGGTCAGCCATTATACAGTACAGTGCTCGCGGACCAGGAGGGGTTAAGGGCTTTGCTCAAGGGCAACCCTGGCGGAGCTGGGACTCGAACTGCCGACCTTCCAATGTGTAACTCAGAGCCTCAGAACACACTGAGCCACCACTGCTCCTGACATACTGTACCATCAAGTCTATAATAATAATAATTATAATAATAATTATATACTTTTCTTCTTCTTCCTCTTATTATTATTATTATTATTATTATAAAACAGATTGAGGTTGCCAGATTAACATAAAAAAATGCACAAACATATGAACACACAAACTTTAAGAGAGCTTGAAAGTATACTGAGATCAGATGTTGAACTTGCCACTGCCAGTCATTAATCTCATGTGTTTCTGCTGCAGTGTGTTTAAGTGAAGGATTCTTCACCCATGCGTGACTGTCAGTAAACTCATGCTGAACCTGAATGTGGCCCGTCTTCGGGAATCACCATGGGCATTAATCTGTGCGTTGATGTCGCCGGATGGCGACTGGACGACCGGGTTCGCTGTATGTCAGCAGTAGTGGTGGTGGTGGTGTTCAGGAGTGGAGCTGACCTGTTGGCAGGGTTTCTCCGTATACAGTAGCCGAGGCAGCTGACCGATTATCCTCTGGGACTTTTCGAGAGCTTCTGGGTTGTCCTGCACTTCCTGCTCTGATACACTGATGACGTCCTCGTTCAGAGACTGGAGGAAAGCCTG
Organism: Channallabes apus; assembly: GCA_030522415.1. NCBI lineage: Eukaryota > Metazoa > Chordata > Actinopteri > Siluriformes > Clariidae > Channallabes > Channallabes apus. The sequence goes on from CM060106.1 coordinate 22,780,487, forward strand.
AAGTGCTGCTCTTCTTCCATGCGTAGCTCGAGGAAGGTGGACGAGTCTGGTGAAGGTTTTCATGATCACTACAGTATGAATGTCAAGAGGTCACTGTTGACACATTATGGATTTTAGCATAATGGGGTTATAGAAGGCAGACATGGGGATAAATAAACTCGTGTTCTCGCACCACGGCACCACACAAATGGTTCAACTTAGTGCAGGTTGTCTTTGATGGATTTGTACAAGTTTTTTTTTTGTGGGTGTGTAAACATTAAAGTGATCGTATAATGCTTGGCTGTGCTTGGTATTTTAGTTGGTAGCACGGTGGTTTAGTGGTGAGCACTGTCAGGGTCGGGGGTTTAGATCTTGCCTCCGCTCTGTGTGCATGGAGTTTGCATGTTCTCTATGTGGTGGGTTTCCTCTGGGTACTCTGGGTTTCTCCCACAGTTCAGAGACATGCGATGTAGACCATGCAACCTTGGAGTTTCCAAATTGGCCGTAGTGTACGATTTGTGTGTGATGGTTTGGCATGACTTGTGCCCTGACCTCCCGAAGATGAGCTGACCTTAGGGTATATGGTATGGAAAATGAGCAGATGGATGGGTTGATGGTTTGCATTGTAGCTTCTGTTGAATAAACAGCTGACAGTTGATTCTTAAATGCAGTTTAATATGTGTGTCAAAGTGAGACAGGGACTTGTGCATGCGTGTGTGCGCGTGTGTGTGTGTGTGTGTGTGTGTGTGTGTGTGTCTCCAAGCCACTATGTATTGTATGTGTTTCCACAGTGTTATTTGGTAAGTCAACACATGTGGGCAGCTCTAATTTTAGCAACTGCTCTGGAATAAGATGTTAAATAAACACACTGAATCACTTCATCATAAAGCCCAGTGTATTCACAGAGAGACTTCCGGTTAGTGTGTGTGTGAGAAGAGTCTGGGATCCTCTGTGGACTGTACTGTACATAGACTCACGAGGATAAAGGTGTCGTTCAGTTGTTATAAAACAGGCATTCGGATTAAACCTTCCAGTTCACTGTGAACTAAAGATGGAGATTTGTTGTAAAATTCAATGAAAGCCCTGGATTCAGTTCACTAGAATAAGTGTTCATGTGGTATCACACCCTTCCTTTGTAGTCACAGGAATGTCTGTTAGGCAGGTGTGCATTTTCACTTTTTGCAACAGCTTCCATTCATTTCCTCATGCACCAGGAAACAGAACACAGCTGCGCACAGCTGCTCAACTTGTTTTAACTCCTTACTGTAGCTCTTTAAACAGGAAGTGACAACAAACCTTGAATAATTCTTTATATATTTAAAACCATTATGCCATAGATACAGTAATGTGGTTATTAGTATTGAATTATCATTTACCTGAATATTCTAATAGAATGTATTATACTGTTTTTATTATTTGATTGTTTAGTATTATATAGTAATCATAGAAAAGCATTAAAACTAGGGCTGCAACAACTAATCGCTAAAATCGCTAATTATCGATAATGAAATTCGTTGTCAATGCCGTTATCGATTAGTTGGGCTGCTCACGTTACTGAGGAGCGCGATCACAAGATGCACAAATACACACAGACACACACAGACACACACAGATACACAGCCGCTCGCAAGTCCTCCAAGGTATAGGAGTTAATATTACATTAAACACCTCTAAAAAGACGGTAAATTCCATAGTAACCCGAACGCTATGCGAGACCGAGCTTTCATGGCATGGCGGCACCACAGTCATGTACGAACACTTAAAATGAAGACATGTTGGTGTTGCGGATGGAGAAACATCAGCAGAGTCAGTAACAACTGTCTCTCTTCATCGTGTAAAAGTTGTATAGTTTATGTGCTTTTGTTTAAACTGTTGGCTAACTTCGGGACAGTCGCGCTAGATCTGTTCACTTGGTAATCGCTAGCAGCACATTGCGCAATCACCACATGAGCAATAGCGATTAGTTAAACGGCGCTACTTTAGATCAGCTTAAATTACACGGTGCGAATAACAGCAGAATATTACATTTACTGACTGTTGTGGTTTTCAGTGAATGCAAATAACAGGAGATTTGTGACTATTAGCATTTAGCATTTCTACAGTTTTTTTTATAGTTCACTACAAAGTTAACTTGTTAACTAGCAAATCTGTTTTCAAACTAAATTTACTTGTGGTTTTACTTCTGCATTTTATTATACAAAATTAAATTATTTTAGCTGTTTATGTCTTAACAACTGAATGTCAGTGTATTTTTGTATATACAATATAATATATGGAATAACATGGAATACGATATATAAATAACACAGTCAACTTTCCATCTGCAATTATTGTTAAAAACAAAACAAATGTTGGTATGGTTTTATATATAATTATAAGCAAAACGTCAAATTAAAGAAGCGTTTAGCTTTTATCCGATTAATCGATTAATCAGGAAAAAATATATAAAAATAATAATAATAATCGCCCAACCAATCGATTATCAAAATAATGGTTAGTTGCAGCCCTACTTAAAACACATAAGTTCTGATCAATGATCAATTAATGATTAGTGCAACTTAAATTGTTTTTCTTTGTTTTATACCTCAATGGTTTGCCCATGGCTACAATATTTATTTGTTAATAAATGTTATCATGATTTTGCCATTGATATTTTAATTTAATGTTAATTCATTCAGTGTAACTTCTGTGCAACAAGTTCCTGTAAGAATCCTAAAGACTTTCCCATGTTAGAAAGTTTAAAACACTAAATATTTACAGGAGTGTTAGTAAAAGAGGGGGGGGGGGGGCGGATGGACCACCTGTGCCCAGATACTGTATGCTGCTGCAGTAAATACCCGAGGTGGAGGGTAACTAAGTACAGTTACTACACTTACAGTATGTACAGTTTTCACATATCTGTATTTTACTGTAAGTAACTTTATTAGTGGATAGTTTTTACTTTTGCTCCACCATGTCCTACAACAAATCTCTGTACTTTGTGTTCTGTTCATGTCAATGTATCATTTTTCATGTATTTTAACTCTGAACTATTACGAACAATATAATTGACTAATTTTGTAAATATTAATGTAAATTCTGCGCATAAAGAAATGCGTGCTTACATGAATTACAGTACGTATAAATGTAACATCTGTATTTTACATTCTAGCACCGCACGAGTGTTTTTGGAGCGGGTTGGACGGCATATTTAGGGTTTAAACTTTTAAAATAGGCATTTATAGACATTTCTTATTTGCCCCACATCTAAAATGTGTGTTTTTTCACAATTGGTGGAACGTAACCCCCACGAATTTCAGGGGTCAACTGTACTTGAAGTGGCCACCTGCTGACCGTTATACGTAATTGCGTGATTTCCCTTTCCAAAGTGAAACGTTTATTCAAGTAGCAGGTGTTTGAAATCAGAAACCGATGGCAGCAGACAGCGATAAAATAGAGAGAAATTCTTTTACTAGGCCTCAGAGACCACAGTGACCTAATACAAGCTCAGTACATTTAATGCTTAAGTACATTTGATAGAACGTTCTTTTGTACTTTTTGCACCGACTGGCGCAGCCATTTCTGTTTATATTTAATGTTATGGAATTGATGAAGTACAGTAAGGTCCTCTTAGTCTCCTGTTCTCATGTTAGAAAGGTTTAAGCAGTGACTTGGTTTAACTAGAGACTGCTGTGAATGTCCAACAGCTTACTGCGAAATGTTTCCCGGCATGTAAAAATGTTTTTTATTTTGGCATTGGTTATTAATAAATGTACCTTAAAAGTGAGTAATTAGGTTTATGTAACTGTTTTGTGATGTAACACTATTTAATAATGCAGAAGCTGTTATTTTAGGCTTCCTGTGATCGGGTTCAATCTGCATCATACTGTGAAATAAAAATGAATTCAAACAGTAACAGCAGCAACCAATAACTAACAAAATGTTTCAGTGTTCATCATTTTTATAAGCGCATTTGTCTTATTTGAACAAGCGCTATGTGGCCAAAAGTGTGTCGACATCTGAACACCTAGTTAATGTGGTTCTTTTGTAAACTGTTTTCAAAAAGTTAAAATATGTAATTTCATGAAAAATGCTTTATACAGTATATATACGTTGTAGCATTACAGTTTCCTTACAGTGGAACTAAGGGGTCTAATTCAACCCTCCTCCATAATAATGCTCATATGCACAAAGCAGCACCCTGACCTTAACCCTACTGAACACCTTGAGATGAAGTGGAGCACTGACTTTAGCATCCAACTTCTCATTGAACATTTGAGTTACAAATTTCCGCAGATACGAATGGACCGCGGTTCTACTTCCGGTTTAATCGCAGACGTAGCTCATGTGTATTGTACAAAAAATGATCATTCAGGAGGAGGGCACGTCTCGTCTCCCTGAAGTGGCGCACGATGCGCCGTCGGCGAGATGAATAAACCGGGAAGCTGGTTTGGAGTCGCATGCACGAATCGTGTTCGAAATTAATTATCTGAAAATACTGATTTGCACGTACAATGCAGTGCGCGAGGATCAGCACCACGAGCTCAAAGCAAAGCTGTTCCTCCATGATTATTGAAAGTGGCGCGATTTTCTGAAAACAGTCTGTTTCCGGTGCCGATGGGCTTCGGGGTGTATTTTGGTTCGTTTAGAACTCTGCACATGTGAAAGCGAACCGTACCCACGTCTGTTTACTACATTGTAACATTTTTCTGACTGGTGCGGACTAAAGCAATCGAACTATAGGTGTGAAAGCACCCTAAGAATCACTTTGTTCAGAGTTAAGAACAAATTGGACTTATGAACGTGCTCCTGGTACCGAACTTATTCGTAAGTCAGGGACTACAGTACCTGTACACTGGAATATCAAGCACAGGTGAGTAGTGACACAAGCTCATAACATTAGCCGAGCTAGTGCAGTTCTTTTGGTCAATAAAACAGTTTGTTGGAACTGATTAACATGGAAAGTAGACAGATTTT
>CM060106.1:22790421-22802959 GCA_030522415.1 Channallabes apus
GCACCCCCGGTGCCCTTATCAAGACTCTGCATGGTCACAAATCTTCACCGCTGTACTTCAAAATCTAGTGGAAAGAATAAATATGGATTGAAATGTGCAGCATTTATATATACTGTACATCATAATGACGGACAGGTCCAGAAATATTGAGATATTGAGAAGGTTCTTCTTGTTTTAGCTGTTTACTTCAGCTCTAATTTATGCCTGTGTGTGTGTAACGAGTGTACAGTAGATATCCGGTGTATATCTGCCGCTGTGTCCGTCTTCAGCGAGCGCTCGGTCCGAGTCTCGCGTTGCTTTTGAAGTCATGTGCTCCGGTTCGTCCACCGCGTGCACTGTGAAGCTCCGCCCATCACGTTTCGCATCATCCGACTGAATGGGAAAATATGTAACGCACATAAATAAAGAGTTGATCCTGTTGCTTCTTTCAGCAATAGAGGAAAGGGAACAGGGGAACCGCTTGTTTCAGTTTAACACACTGTCCGTTGTTGGAAAACTCCAGCAGGTTTAATACTTGTTTTTATTTTGCCAGATTTTGATCTGGACTGGCCGCATGCTTCATTAGTTTTTACTTGCAGGTCTTTTATAGCTCGAGACTCATGCTGGGAATTAATTAAGAATATTTCACAGGCATGTGATTTTTGCTTTTGAAGAGATGCATTTGTTTAAGTGTGTGTGTGTGTGTGTGTGTGTGTGTGTGTGTGCGCGCGTGTTCGTTAGGCTTTGAAATTATTTTCGCTGACAGAAAAAGCATGTGCCATCATGCTCTGATCCTTCCCTCGCACTCTGTCTGTCTCCGTCTCTGTCTCCTCCCTCGGACACGCCCCCTTCAAGTCCCTCAGCGCAGGCCGCCTGCTCTCTGTCACTAGTCTCTCTCTCGCTCCCTCTGTCTGTCTCTCTTTCTCTCTCTCTCTCTCTCTCTTTTTCTCTGTCTCTCCTCTTTGCAAGGACAAAAGTTAAGGAGCTAAGAGACAAGGCGTTTCTGATGTCCTCTCATCTCTGCCAGTCAGGTTGTATTGATCTGCAGCTCCTGTGCTCTCGTGTGCTTGTGTACTGATTGTGTATTGTGAGTGCAGTGCTGGGTCTTTAGACTGCTCCGCCAGAAGAGTTTCTTGTAAAAGAGAGCAGGGTTGAGAGAGAGAGTGAGAGAGAGAGAGACGCGTGCACGCAGGCAGCGCCGGCTCGTCTACAGGGTTACGACTGTTCATGTGTCACAGCGTCGCACGTCTGGTGTAGAGCAGCGATGATTCGCATCTGGTCACGGCTCTGTAACACCTCACGTACCCTCACGGGTTCTCTCGGTTCCTTCATCTGTGTGCTTTCTTAGAGAGGACAGGTGTTTTGAGTTATGATTAAAGAGCTCAGTGTGTACACATCAGGAAAGAGAAGTGGAACGATCGCTTAACAAAGAAAGAACTGGTGCTGAGATTAATGTCATGATTATTTTGCTCGGTTTTAATAACACCGTGATTGTTACTCAGGAAGCAAATGGCTGTGAATTACTTGTAAATTCTTGAAGTTGAATAATGTACACCTGCACGTTTTATTTCATGGTGTAAAGTGTTTAACGGTGTGTGTTGAACACTTTATGAAGGTTATTCAGGTTAGTTTTCAGCAGTGAATCTGATGATCTACTGTACTGTAGTATTGACGTCCAGCATGAACGGATGAGCTAACCTGTAGTTAACTATAAACTTTATCTACGGATGGTAGATTTATTTATTTTTTGGATGAAAGTTGTGCATCCCATCTTCGAGTCACCTGCTGAAGCTTGGCTTAGTGGTTAAAACCCACTCCAGTTTAACTTACTCATCTTTACTTTATACTTTATTGATCATCTTTGAATTGAACCCGCAGGACGGAAACAGCACAGACATCACGTCTCGTTATTGCTGAGACTCGCATTTAATCCTTAAACAGCTTTAACTGTCGAAATCTACATTATATAAATAAATTAAAAAATTCTCCCTTTTTTAGAAAGAAACGTGCTTTCTTGTATTATATCTTTACATTTCATACATTTTTCCACCAAAATCACTCTCGAAAGAATTTTATGTCTGTATGTCTGACAGAATTTGGTGAAAATTTTGCCGTACTTGGATTATCTGCCTGATGTTTCTCCATAAGTGAAACCAAAATGTTATATGTGCAGGATTCAAGTGAATTGTATCACGCTGGTGTTGTTTTAAAACAAACTTAGTTTAAAATTTTTTTTTATTTTTTTTATCCAACCTACTTTTTTGATTCTCATCTTTGAATCTCTGATTACCGGACAGGGAGTGTATGTGGCTGGCGATGAAAGAAGTACAACTTAGCATAAACAAGGCATAAGATACTCAAGCTTACAAATAGTTATTTATATACTTTGTATTATTGAGTTGGGCAGAGAGTACTGAACCTGAAATACTGTAATAATGTCACTGATTACATTTAAGCTGATCAACTTTCTCTACAAACTCTTTTCCCGTACTCACGCTAGAAGATTCTATAACATATTTATTTATTTTTGCGCGAGTGATTAAGTAGTAAACTGCAGTAAACTCTCTCTATCCATGTCTAGTTTTACTGCTGTATTTACATCTGAACAGTGCGACTCTTTTCGTGATGAGTTCACGGCTACTGCAATGCAAATGCTGCTGCTGGAGCAGAGACTCGGTTAGATCACATGGAGACTGGCGAGTTATGTCAAGTCCAACCTTGATATACAGTTACAGGTGATTCTGGTTGTTTGGTATGTTGTGTATATATGATACACTGTGTGTGTATATATATATATATATATATATAAGTATGTATAGTACTAAAACCATTGAAGAATAACAGCGGAAGTGACATTTAAAGCCATTAAATAATTTGACTCATAAACAAATCATTAGCTATTAGGTTACACAAAGTATTATTTATTGGGAAATGTTTTTTTTTTAAAGTGCCATGTTTTATTTCTCTTTAACAGTGTCTGTAAATGCAAATGAGCTGCAAATGCAAACAAGCCATTGGCCCCCTCAAGTCTCTGTGCAGAAGTGCATTTTTCTAGCCAATCCGAACACCAGGAACACTTTGTACAGGCAGCAAACCACAGGAACAACGTCCAGGAATTATTAAAAAACAAAGTTTGCATAATAGGCGCATTCAAAAATAGTTTCAGTCAAAAGTCTGGATACATCTTATGGTTCTATAGTCGTTCCTGATTCCTATTTCTTTCTACATTGTAAAACAATACTGAAGGCGTTATAAATACACACTAATCTCCTTGGAACAGTTGCTATTGAGCTCCGTCTGATCTGTAAATCCTCCATAACGTCTCGAATCTGAGGTGCTGTTGGTTAAGTGGTGATTTCTGAGGCTGGTGACTCTAAATGAACTTCGACCTCCTCAGCAGAGCTACATTTTGGTCTTACTTTCCTGGGAAGGTCTTCAGGAGAGACGGTTTCATCATCATGGTGCTTGATGGGTTTTTACTAATTACACTAGACAATAATGTTCTCGCAAGAACTATTCCCGAAAGGCTGACCTTTATGTCTTAAAATGACAACTGACTTTTGTTGTTATTTAATTCCCTAATGCAATATGTGTTGTTTTATAGTTTATAGTTTTTTAAATCCAGTATTGTTCCGGGAAAGTTGTACATAAATTCAATTACTGTATGTTTCCAAACTTTTGACATGCATATATAAACATAACGGGTTGAGTTCTCTTGTTTCTAGAAGCATTACATTTATTCATTCATTCATTCATTTTCTATACCGCTTAAGCCTGTGTTCAGGGTCGCGGGGGGCCTGGAGCCTATCCCAGGAGACTTCGGGCACTAGGCGGGGTACACCCTGGACAGGGTGCCAATCCATCGCAGGGCACACACACATACACGCACTCACACACCCAATCACACACTACGGGCAATTTTAGGAACGCCAATTAGCCTAATCTGCATATCTTTGGACTGTGGGAGGAAACCGGAGTACCCGGAGGAAACCCACCAAGCACGGGGAGAACATGCAAACTCCATGCACATAGAGACGGGAATCGAGCCTGGCCGGGGAATCGAACCCAGACCCTGGAGGTGCAAGGCGACAGTGCTAACCACTACACCACCGTGCCGCTGCATTACATTTATAAATCTATAAAATCAGTTTATAGTGCTATTCTTACACTACGTAGCTTCTATTCTTACACTGCTCACAAAACATTGCTTTGTGAGCTCCAGTTTGTCGTCCTCACAATCCCAAATTAAAATTTCATTTGTCACGCAGTCATAAAACAGTATGATATGTGAAATGCTTATATGACTGCCGACCTAAAAAATGTAAATAAGAAAAATAATGTTTAAAAGTATTAAAAATAAAAAGTATAGAATATGATTTTCCCCCCTTTCCTTATTATCCCGTATCAGTAATTCAGTCAGTTCCCTGTTAGACGAGTGTAGTCAGTAAATGGCAGATAAATCTTGATGCAGTGTGTACAGTATGTCTGGATCACCTTAGATACACTGAGCACCAGCACACCTCATGCTAAACCAGGTGGAGAGAGTGAGTGTGAAAGTGTAAACTGATGGAGGTGAAAAAGTAAAAGCTAGCTATTTATAGTAAAAAGGATCGCTGACTGCTAAACCTGTTTATCTAGAGCTAGTGAATGATTTATCCAGGTTGTGGAATTTGTATCCGTATCCAAACTCAGGTTTTTTCGCAAGAAACCTCACTATAGCCGGCTAACGATTAACCGAGGTCTCAGCTTCGCTAAATTCAGCTAAGGTTTTGACAGAAAAACAATCACCGCTTAAATACAAAAGTGACTAAGTGTAATATAGGTTTTTATTTTCTCCCTTCATTCTCCATGCATGTAATCAGATGCACCTTTACAAGCTTGTTTAATCTATATATATATAATTTTTTTTTTTTTTATATAACAAGTGGGTCTGTCTGCATTGAATCTCCTGGAAATAGGAAATAGGGGAGAACCTTTAGGAGGGAGACTTGTTTGCTTTCTCACTGAAGGCATTAAAGCTATGAATGAACACATGTGGAGTTTGTACTTAACACAGAAAGGTCTCCACAGTCACCGGACCTGAACCCGATCGAGATGGTTTGGGGTGAGCCGGACCGCAGAGTGAAGGCAAAGGGGCCAACACGTGCTAAACACCTCTGTTGGAAACCATTTCAGGTGACGACCTCTTGAAGCTCATCGAGAGAATGTCAAGAGTGTGCAAAGCAGTAATCAGAGCAAAGGGGGGCTATTGTGAAGAAACTAGAATATAAAACATGTTTTCAGTTATTTCACATTTTGTTAAGTTCAAACTCCACATGTGTTCATTCAGAGTTTTGATGCCTCCGTCTGGCACCAACAGCCATGCCACGCTCAAAATAGCTTAAATCACCTTTCTTTCCCATTCTGACATTCAGTTTGGAGTTCAGGAGATTGTCTTGACCAGGACCACACCCCTAAATGTGTTTATAATTTATATACAGGTCCTTCTCCAAAAATTAGCATATTGTGATAAAGTTCATTATTTTCTGTAATGTACTGATAAACATTAGACTTTCATATATTTTAGATTCATTACACACAACTGAAGTAGTTCAAGCCTTTTATTGTTTTAATATTGATGATTGTGGCTTACAGCTCATGAAAACCCAAAATCCCTTTTGCAACGAATTACAACGAATTTCATTATCGATAATTAGCGATTTTTATCGATTAGTTGTTGCAGCCCTAAATTAGTTTATTCGAACGAGAGAGATACGATAAGATGAAGACTTTACATGACTGATGTATATCTACTGAATGGTTTACTAAAGGTTTATACTCCTCTGATTCTGATTTTATTTATTTATTTTTTAAATCAATGCGTTCCAGTGGGAGTGGCTCGGCTCAGACTGTTCCGATTATGGTGGTCACATTTTTATTCCCATTGGACTTTAATTTCAGTTAAAAACAAAGCCTGATTTCTGTAGCCGTGTAAATGTTTGAATATTGACTTGTCTCTTCCTCTTCCCTATAATTTTAGGAACAAGCCGTTTTAAACGATTGTTGCACATCAGGCACAATCATGCACACGAAAGAACACACACATGTATTTGTGTGTACAGTATGTACACTTTAATGCCAAAATCATTTGCTCGTCTTCCTTTACATGCATATGAACTTGAGTAACATCTAATTCTTAATCTGTTTGTGAGGTCAGACGATGATGTTGCACTACGAGAAGGTCTGGCTCACAGTCTCCGCTCTAATTCATCCCAAAGGTGTTCTATCAGGTTTACGTCAGGACTTTATGGACCTTGCTTTGTGCACTGGTGCACAGTCATGTTGGAACAGGAAGGGGCCGTACCCAAACTCTTCCCACAAAGTTGGGAGCATGAAATTTTCCAAGATGTCTTTAAGACTTCCTTTCACTGGAAGTAAGGGGTCAAGCCTAACTCCTAAAAACAAGCCCACACCAATTCCAACATGACGCATATGTGCACAAAGCAAGGTCCATAAAGTCCTGATGTAAACCCGATAGAACACCTTTGTGATGAATTAGAGCGGAGACTGTGAGCCAGACCTCTCGTCCAACATCAGAGTCTGACATCACAGATGCACTTATGGAAGAACGGGCAAAAATTCCCATAAACACACTCCTAAACTTGTGGAAAGCCTTCACAGACAAGTTGAAGGTGTTATAGCTCATGTTAAACCCGATGGATTAAGAACGAAACAATGCCTTCTGTAATCTTTATTACATTGAGTAAAAAACATACAGTATACAGTTATGAGTGGTTTCTATATACAGTTTATATATATATATATATATATATATATATATATATATATATATATATATATATATATACACACACACACACAGTGGCTTGCAAAAGTATTTGGCCCCCTTGAACTTTTCCACATTTTGTCACATTACAGCCACAAACATGAATCAATTTTATTGGAATTCCACGTGAAAGACCAATACAAAGTGGTGTACACGTGAGAAGTGGAACGAAAATCATACATGATTCCAAAAATTTTTTACAAATAAATAACTGAAAAGTGGGGTGTGCGTAATTATTCAGCCCCCTGAGTCAATACTTTGTAGAACCACCTTTTGCTGCAATTACAGCTGCCAGTCTTTTAGGGTATGTCTCTACCAGCTTTGCACATCTAGAGACTGAAATCCTTGCCCATTCTTCTTTGCAAAACAGCTCCAGCTCAGTCAGATTAGATGGACAGCGTTTGTGAACAGCAGTTTTCAGATCTTGCCACAGATTCTCGATTGGATTCAGATCTGGACTTTGACTGGGCCATTCTAACACATGGATATGTTTTGTTTTAAATCATTCCATTGTTGCTCTGGCTTTATGTTTAGGGTCGTTGTCCTGCTGGAAGGTGAACCTCCGCCCCAGTCTCAAGTCTTTTGCAGACTCCAAGAGGTTTTCTTCCAAGATTGCCCTGTATTTGGCTCCATCCATCTTCCCATCAACTCTGACCAGCTTCCCTGTCCCTGCTGAAGAGAAGCACCCCCAGAGCATGATGCTGCCACCACCATATTTGACAGTGGGGATGGTGTGTTCAGAGTGATGTGCAGTGTTAGTTTTCCGCCACACATAGCGTTTTGCATTTTGGCCAAAAAGTTCCATTTTGGTCTCATCTGACCAGAGCACCTTCTTCCACATGTTTGCTGTGCAAACGGGACTTCTTATGGTTTTCTGTTAACAATGGCTTTCTTCTTGCCACTCTTCCATAAAGGCCAACTTTGTGCAGTGCACGACTAATAGTTGTCCTGTAGATCTCTGCAGCTCGTCCAGAGTCACCATGGGCCTCTTGGCTGCATTTCTGATCAGCGCTCTCCTTGTTCGGCCTGTGAGTTTAGGTGGACGGCCTCGTCTTGGTAGGTTTACAGTTGTGCCATACTCCTTCCATTTCTGAATGATCGCTTGAACAGTGGCTCCGTGGGATGTTCAAGGCTTTGGAAATCTTTTTGTAGCCTAAGCCTGCTTTAAATTTCTCAATAACTTTATCCCTGACCTGTCTGGTGTGTTCTTTGGACTTCATGGTGTTGTTGCTCCCAATATTCTCTTAGACAACCTCTGAGGCCGTCACAGAGCAGCTGTATTTGTACTGACATTAGATTACACACAGGTGCACTCTATTTAGTCATTAGCACTCATCAGGCAATGTCTATGGGCAACTGACTGCACTCAGACCAAAGGGGGCTGAATAATTACGCACACCCCACTTTGCAGTTATTTATTTGTAAAAAATGTTTGGAATCATGTATGATTTTTGTTCCACTTCTCACGTGTACACCACTTTGTATAGTATAGGGCAGAGTGTCATATCATTTCAGCACAAAACAGGTAATATGATGAACTGAATAAAATTTTATTTTAACCGACTATACAACCATGAGTAAGCTCCGGACCTGAATGTGGAGGAACGTTTTCATTTACAATAACTGATGGGAAATAATCCGAGCTCTGTGTGTGTGTCCTAAACAACCCGGACCTGTTCTCTCTCTTTAGAGTCTATACTGTAGATGTGTCTCATATCTGCTAAACTCACACACACACACATACACACACGTTTGTTTTTTGTCTGCATTAGAGGTAACAAATAGAAACCAGTATGTGATTTAGGAAGTGTGTGTGTGTGTGTGTGTGTGTGTGTGTGTAGAAATATAGATCTTGAATTAAACAGCGTGCAGGCTATTTATTTTGGATCCACTCTGCAGCCCTGGTTTTGCTGCACAATAAACACGGTCTAATTCATTATTAATTCATTACATCTTCAGTAAGTGCATTGCCCTGGTCACGGTTGCTATAGTCTCAGACTCAGACGCTCTGCTCGATGGCTGCAACGCTTTTGAAATCTCCTGTCCAATTTTCTACCGAAACAATTTCAACTTTAACACCACAACCAAACAAACAAACAATCAAACAAACAAACAGTTGCATGATAGACAAATAAGTCTGATCCATAGAGGCCCACCTTAAAACTCACAGGATATCCCGAGGCCAGATATGATTTAACAATGATTTTTGGTCAATTTGAGTCAGTTGCCGATTCAGAATCGATTCACACTTTTGAATCGGTCGAATGGTCTAAAATCGATGATTTCCGTAAAAATATACCACAGCTTTTGAAGAAAAGAAAATCTAAATCCCTTTTTTCTGCATGGTTTCCTCCCACAGTCCAAAGGACATGCGGATTAGGTTAATTGGCCTTCCCGAATTTCCCTTAGTGTGTGGATGAGCGCGTGAATGTTGAGCTAAGGTACTGTACAACCACCATGGTGGTAAACGTTGGAATAAATACAATGATAATCACCACTGGCCTCTATGGTTGTAGTTGGACTATAGAGATTCCTGGATGGATGGATGGATGGATGGATGGATGGATGGATGGACTACAGTTTTGGATGGACCGTTGGTGCAATACCACCAACTACTGCAAGAGAAAAACAAGACAGTTTACACAGCATTACAAAGCTCCATAGATATTTTTAGTAGATTTTACTACTTTATGAAACGAAAACGAGTAAAAAAAAAATAATAATCGTAACTGTTTGAAACAAATCAGACGGTAACCATTAGTACTGCTGAAATGAATCGTTGTCCAAAAGTCATATTGATTCAGTCCACTAATGATCTCAGCTCTACTGTTCAGCCATTTTTCATAGCGTGTCAGTCACGGTCAGGTGCATCTTTACAGGTTAGTTAATAGATCAGATTTAAACTGATCGTTTCTGCTGCGTGAACTCGTCTCTCATTTGATGACTTGCTGCACATGCTGTAGACGTCTGTGATAGTTTTTTTTTTAACTGTCAGTCAAATGCAGTGTGACAGCTGACTGTGTATCATGAGGAAGAGTACACAACCCCATGTGAGAGCGAGAGGTGTACAGTAGGTGGTGAGATAAAGGGTGTGGTGGGTCTAGAGCTCATCATGGGGGAAACTGCAGACCAGATCAGAGTGCCGCGTCGTGGGGCGCTCCTGCACCCCCATTCTGTGTTCGTGTGGGTGTTTATTAGCTGTGTTTGTTGACACATTAAACTTTGTGCAAAGTTACAACAGTCTTACTTTTACAACGTTTCTGAGATTAGCACGCAAATCGAACACGAGTTCTTCTAAACAGTCTGATGCACACAGACACGCATGCACGAGCAACATCCGAGCACACACACACACACACACACACACACACGCACACACGCAGAGAGCACGTGCATCGTGCCATCGTTGATAATTTGGTTGATAAACTGGAAAACAGGTCTCATCTATTCACCAAAAAAGTGTATTTCCGCTTCTCAAAATGGGATGGTGTTTGTTTTCAGCGTCTGTTTGTCTGTCTGTCTGTCTGTCTGTCTGTTTGTCTGCGAGATGCAGAAAGCGTTTTACATCTGCAGTATTTTCCTCACATTTAAGAAAAGAAAAAAAAAAGCTTGTTTCCTGGTGTGACTTTAGCAAATAGGCTGATGTGTCATCTAATGTCAACTGAAACCAGGAAATAGTTATTCTCACTTTAAAACTCTAGATGAGTCTGTGTGTTGAGAATTCTGGGTAAAAATAAAAGTAACAGGCGTATGTAGATTGAAGTGAAAATAAATGAAAGGCTTAATAGAAATCCCGAAGCCGACCTCTCTCGTTTCTCTCTCAGGACCTTGACCTCTTGCTGCTTTAGCCCAGCTGTGTGTGCGTGTGTGTATGCGTGTGTGTATGTGTGTGCGCGCGTGTGTTTTCACCAGACCTCATGCTCTTTAGCCAAGTGAGTCATTTTTTCAGAAGCCTTTATGCCTCGCTTGCTTTAGAAAGTGTGATTACTGAGCTATGAGCTATTAATGTCACTCTGCTTTTGTACTGCAGCTTATTAAAGCTTAATGGAAAATCTCGAAAGAGTTCAGAAGGGATTTTAGTCGCCTCGGCAGCCGAATCCAGCTCGCGCGGCCTCCAGCGCAAACAGAGCGAACGTGTTGATACGAGTTCAGTTACTGTAAGGTTAGAGGAATTAACACAAGACTCCGTCCATCTCTCTCTCTCTCTCTCTCTCTCTCTCTCTCTCTCTCTGTATTGACCTCTGACCGGTTTCCCAAAATGTACTGGGTGGGAAAATTGGGGTTGCTCGTGTGTGTGTGTCTCTGGAGAGTGACACTGGGCCTTTTTTGAATTCTTGCCATGAGTTGAACTGTCATAACGCTTCATAAGGAAGTTGTATTTGAAAATTTCTTGATTGATTTAAAAATAAAATTATTTTCTACTTGATGCACTAAAATGTTGTACTGTATAAATAAATGAATTCCAACTTATTTTAGGAAGATTGTTTAATACTTGGATCTACTTTTGGCCGTTTTATCCCTCGGCCGTTTGCACACACGACACATTCGGTCCATGTAAAGCACATATTTTGTAGCTATTTGTTGTTTATTAAAACGGTTTGGGTTTATGGGTTTAACTCAACGAGCTGCACAAAAAGGGTTACAAACCTTTTGATGTGCTTTATGAAGTTTTGTACTAAAACTGCTAGTTTTGTACTTTAACACGAGTAAAGAAGTTGAAGTTTTATTTAAACTTTTGCCAGAAATATGTAATATAGAATTTGAATTGCTCTATTCTTTTGGGGAAAATGTTGCAGCAGAACCTCGATGTTCATCAAACCGGACTTGTGAGGCCGTGTGAATCGTCGCCTCTCGGGTTTCCTGTTCTTAGCAGACAGGATCGGCACCCGGTGCGGCCTCTGCTGCTGTAGCTCGTCTACTTCCAGGCTCGATGTGCTGTTGGTTTTAGAGATGCTCTTCAGCACACCTCGTTAATAATGAGAAGTTATTCGAGTTTCTACCGTAAGCTGCTTCTCCCCTCTGACTTCTGGAATCAACAAGTTCAACATGAAACGTTCATTAAATCCGATAACCAAGTGCGTTAAATCACCTTCCTTCACCATTCTGATGCTCAGTTTGAACCTCAGCAGATCGTCTAGTCCATGTCTATGTCTAAAAGCACCGAGTAGCAGGTGAACAAGTGTGCGCTTTTTATCAATTTGTTTATTTTAGTTTTTCTAGCAGAGACGAGCTTCTTTCTTCATAAAATTTTAACAGCGGTTATTGTCACAAAGCAGGATCACTATTTATTTTTCAGATATTTGGATAAAAATATATTAGTAGTATAATAAATATGTTTATAATTTGTGTTATAAATATAAGTACAGTAAATGTTGTCACTTGATATTGAGTTTAACAGTTTCCTACAAATTCTTATTCTCTTCTTATATTTGAGCCAGTTATTGCTGGTAGTTATAACAGATTCATACTTTGATATTCAATGTTTTTTCTTTTTGTTTTTTTAAAATAAATATTATGGCCCTTCAAAGGCTCCCAATATTTCTGAGCTTCTTAAGGCACGTAGGAGGGAAAAGTACAGGGCGAAAAAAAAAACCCATCCCGAGATGTGCGAGACTTCATCTGGGTCAGTGTAAGAAGAAGTCTGTTTTTATTTTTATTTATTTATTTGAAGTAAATAAAAAATAATAGATATTTTTATTTAATTGGTTTGATTGGTTACACAGGGTGTTTTTA
>CM060106.1:22803159-22845873 GCA_030522415.1 Channallabes apus
TACTTTAGGTAGAGACATGGTGAAATGACAGCTGAGACATAAAATATGGACTCTCTTTATTTTAGTAACCTCGCTCTGAGATCTCACACACACACACACACACACACACACACACACACACACACACACACACACACACACACACACACTTACCTTTACCCCACATACTGTGTTAGTGTCTGTGCAGTAATAGAGCGGGACGTTGTTTTGATTAAGGACGAGCTTTGTTAAACATCCTCACTGCACGTCCTCCGTCTTCGCCGTTATTAATAAATGTTAATTCATTTTCCGTAGCTTGTAATTCTTTATTTATTCTTAATTTCCTCTTTGGAAGTGTAAAGTCACTTCAGTTGTACAGTGTTGAAGTGACAGGAGTGATGAACCCTCTGGAAGGTTACAGACAGAGAAGCCTGAAATCGTCTTCAAACTGTTTTGCTGGAATGTTTATGTACATGAGATAAGTGGAGTGAATAGAACAGAATAAACAGTTTGCGTATTATGTAAGTATTAAAGGAATAAAACACTTCCTCATCTTCTTCTCCTATTGTTTGTCCCACTTTCCCCCCATGCTGTTGTCCACTTTATCCGACATTAGGAATAGCGCTGGCGAGTCTCGTGTCTTCACTGAGTTGTTCGAGCCACCATTCCTTGGGCCGTCCACGGGGACGGTGTCCATCTGGCCTGAGACATCTTGGCGTTCTGCATTTCCTCTGTTCATGTACTGTATACCCATCCCCCATTTCCCATGCTTATTGTATGAACACTCGTCTAATGACACGATATCCAGGGTCTCAGTTGTTACACCAGTTTACCGAGATCTGCTTTTGTAGGCAATGATCTAAATAAACCCTATTCCATTACTACGTGCTGTACAAACAGTAGCACAGTGTGAATGCGATATACAGTACACTACGGTATGGTAAAGATGGGGATGGAGAAACTTGGGGGTAAATGTCTTATTTTTTTGGTCTATTTTCAGATCTTTTGTGTTTTATTAGTATTAGTAGCTCTTCAAATAACAGCTGTAGTATCAAGTATATCAGAAACCAGTGAAAACAAGCTGCTAGGCTGCACACTGGACGATTACACGTTACATGTAACGTGCACCCAGTCACACCACTGGTCTTCTGGAAAACACACGACATGTCTTTGGACCGTGGGAGGGAAAAAAAACCCACCATGCACGAGGAAGATGTACACGCGGAGGTGTGGGGCAACGGTGTTAACCACTAAACCACCATGTAACCATGTGTAATAGCCTCTCATGTTAATCCTGATGGGTTGTTAGTGTTATTACCAAAATACTGTGTAGTCCATGTAGAGCTGTGAGTCGTACTGTAGCTAGACGTAGTTGATTTGATTGCATTTTGTTGCACATTCACATTGCGATATTTGATTCAGTCCAGTAGCACTTGATCATTGTATGGTTTATCTGATACTGTAAGTCTGAAGGATTAATAAAACCTACTGAAAGTGTGTAGGGGACATCAGAATGCTGCGCTTGTGTTTTACATTGTTAATAAATCTTTTATTTTCCTTCTCCACACTCCGGTCCAGTAGGTGGCACTAACACCCCATAATGAGACAATTTTTCTGCAAAAGTTGTGGTGCTGTACTCTGTGTTTAAGCAATTTCTTGATATTTTAATTAGCATTTAATGTTGGTAAGTTTCCCTAAAAGTGTGAAACAATTCTGAATCGAAAACTCGGAAAGATCGAACAATTCAAAGAGTCAAATTTCTCCAAGTACAGATTGATTCTGGGGGATCCGGCGGCGTAGTGGTTAGCACGGTCACCTTGCACCTCCAGGATCTGGGTTCTGTGTCCATGGAGTTTTAATGCTTGCTGTGTTTCCTCCCCCAGTCCAAAGACAAGCAGATATTAGACGAATTGGCCTTCCTAGACTGCCCGTAGTGTGATGTGAGTAAGTGTGTCACATGTCCAGGGTGTGTACCCCGCCTCATGCCCTGGGAGGGGCTCCAGGCCCCCTCGACCCCTGTATACGGGATAACTGGGTATAGACGATGAGTGAGTGAGATGATGAGAAGATTGATTCGATTGCAAAATCAGAACGCTCTACTCTCATGAGCAGCTGCGAGTATTGTGTCAAGACTCATGAAGTCTGCGTTCACGTTACGTGAACATTACAGTTCAGTCGATTCGAGTCGTGTATGATGTCTAAAACCGAACAGGAAAATTCTGTTTCAATTTTACATTCAGAGGCCAAAGCATGTCTGACATCACACGCTGAAATATTACACATTTCACCTACTTACTCATTTCATCCCAACAGCCTTACCGGTCCGGATATATACAGTAGATATATATATATATATATATAACGCCTGCCGTGCGGCATGAACATGTCACATCCTGTATACAGATAAACATGTATGTTGCAATGGTGCTGTTTTTAGAGAACTTTTACTGTATGACCAAGGGAACAAAGTTCAAGCGTTTTTTTCTGAATAAGCTCAGGGTCCAGAGATACAGTTACCTTACTTACATAAATACACCAGCTCTGCCTTAAAACATGCAAATCTGAATTTTAGTGTAAAACGATTGGAATAGGTTTAGAATCTGATTGCTTTCTTCTAGTCTGAACAGCAAAAAACTGATAAAAAAAAAAAATATATATATATATATATATATTTGAACCACTTCTAGGAATTGAGTTTTTCTCAGTCTGGATGTCAGATTTCAAACCGGTTATTACGTCACATGCAACATGATCACGTGGTGTGGACACGGATCCATAATGGAAATGGAGAACAATAACAATGTCCATTCTTTACTGATTAGTGAATATCTGTCTGTCCTACAGTAATATGTCTCCAGGATTCCACGTCAGAGTGTACAGTATCCACACCATCACCCATGTCAGGTTGCATCTGCAGTCTGAACAGAGCCGAATCAGATGGTGGTTAAATAAACAGTGTATACAGTCAGCCCTAAAGATCAGATGAACTGAACAGTGTATGAAAAAAGTGATTTTTAACAATTGTATTATTATTATTTTTAAACTGAGCCTGATGGTTGCATGGTTTCAGCTTGTTGCGTTTGTGCTCATGATTTCTCGTCTGATGTGTAAATTTTTGTTCAGTGGCAGCGGAAAGAGTTTTCACTGTTTGATTAGGGAAGTGACATCATGGCTTGTTAAAAAAAAAAAAAAAAAAAAAGTTTGAGGGTAAAAACACAGTGTTTCAAGATGATTGGAAAGATAAGTAGAGTGTTTCTGCTCCACTTTCAGTCAGAACTGAAGACACTGACATACAGTAGTGTAAATGTAAAGCAGGAGCTTGTTACTGTGTCTGTGTGTGTGTGTGTGTTTTGAGGAAGCATGACATCTTGAGTGTGTGTGTGTACGGAGTGTGGCCTCATTAATTTCCCAGTATGAAGCTGATTATATACTGTACAGAGTCACATGGATGACTTTATTGAAACTCTAGTGTTAGTTCGCGTCACTGAGGGGAAAAGAGTTTAGAGTTAAAAGGTTAAAGCTAAAAATAATCTGATCAGCTTTAATGTAATCAGTGATATTATTATTTCAGGTTGAAGCCCATGTACACGTCTGTCTGTCTGTCTGTACGTCTGTCTGTCTGTCTGTACGGCAGAAAACTGTTTAACTTCTTAATACTTAGAAATCACATTCTGTAAGGTTTAGTATCTTACGCCTTGTTTAAGCTAAATTGTACTTCTTTCATCGTCACACACTCACTGTTCGGTAACTGGAGAATTAATGACAGATGAAAACTCAAAAAAGTTGATCATATAAAGAAGTTTTGACTTAAACCACTTCAGCGCTGTTATTTCAGTGAGAAACATTTATTTATATTTTCATTTCTGGACCATTGCACAAGACACTGTAATAAGAGACTTTTTATGCGTACCTGCACACCCAGTCATTTTTACTTTATTATTTTCTTTATTTACACTAAATAAAAAATTTTTTTTAAATACATTTAAAAAAATTTTCCTTATTCCTTACAAAATAAAGTCCTTATTTGTACAGTATATTTAATTTTTTTATCCTAGTTAAATGTATTTGTATTTCTTTTTATTCATATTTATCTCTTATCTATAAGCGTTTATTTTTAAGGTCACTGGGGGTCGTGTAAGCGTTTCACTGCATATCGTACTGTGTATGACTGTGTATGTGACAAATACAGTTTGAAAAAGTTTTCTAATTAATATCTATTGGTGCAGGTGTGTGTTTACATTGTGTAAGTATCTTATTGGTAGCATATTGTTGAGTAGATTATTAAATCCGGCACAAAACTCTTCATAACATCGCTTTTACCTCAATATGTTGATTTCATCTATGGTGCAGATTAAACTTCAGGTAAATCCCGAAGTACTGACTTAAGTTTTATTAAATTCTGTCGTACAGACAGACAGACAGACAGACAGACAGACAGACAGACAGACAGACATTTTTTCTGTCACTGGTTTCAGATCCTCCAACATATAAAACCTTTCTTTTATTTATACATACAGTACAGTGTGCTGATATTAATATGAAATCTTCACACGTCTATATTTACATTTACATTTAGGCATTTGGCAGACGGTCTTATCCAGAGCGACTTACATTTTTATCTCATTACACATCTGAGCAGTTGAGGGTTAAGGGCCTTGCTCAAGGGCCCAACAGTGGCAACGTGGTGATTGTGGGATTTGAACCTGGGATCTTCCGAACCGTAGTCCAATGCCTTAACCACTGACCTACCCCTGACCCGGGGGACATATATAATGCGATGTATAAATGACTTAATGAGCAAATATCAAGACTTTAATATCAAAGCCTTAAGTTTTCATCTGTTATGACCTACTTTACTAAAGTCACCCTTTAAACAGCTGAACTATTCTTACAGATTCGAAGACGAGTCTTTATTTGTTATTTAATACGCGTTTGTTTAAAGAGCAGTTTCTTTCTTTTTTTTTTTTTTTTTTTTTGCATCAACCCATTTGCTGAAATATATTTATACCCGCATGCAGGCGTTAATGTGGTTTGTGTCGATAGCTTCGGTGAGAATATTTGCAGTCTGAAAACCACACAGTGATACGAGCGTCTCAGCAGTTTGTGCATCAAATGACCTTTAAATTAAATACGTGCAGCAGAAAACTGGTCACCAGCGCGATGAGAAACTCTGATCTCTACTGAAGATTGGCTTCTCAGTTGCTTATTTGTCTGTGCACACATACACACGTGTACACGTGTACCCACACACACACACACACACACACACACACACACACGCACACACACACACACACACACGCAGGCACGTACACATACACACGCACGCGAGGCAAGTTACCGCGAACTAATGCGGCGTGTTGTGTCGAATGTTTACTCTTCGGGTCTTCAGGGGATTTTGATATTTTTGTCTACACGATTGCTGTCGCGTTCTCGGTTTTGATTGGACATCGAGTAATTCTCTATCGATTAGGTATTGATGAATTTTCTCCAGCAGCAGATGAGTAGTTGTAGCAGATGGGTAATAGTGATGTACAGTATATTAATGCACACAAATCAGCTGTAACATTAGAAACCATCTATGTTTTGGGTTCCCATTGTGCCGCCTGGTTGGTTCTGGCTCCGCAGGGCGTGGCTCCGCAGGGCGTGGCTCCGCAGGGCGTGGCTCCGCAGGGCCTCTGGGGGTGTGCGGTGGTGTCTGTGCTCTAGATCATTATGCGTGGTGTTAGCTGTGGTGTGGAGCCTCCATGGATTGATTTTGGACCGAACTGGCCGGGCCTTAGTCCCCGTGGCCATGGGTGAGTTTTGGGTGCCTGCGATCGTGTCACTAGTTTACTGGCAATCAATGTTGTTTACTTCACCTGTCAATGGTCATGATGTTATGGCTGATCAGTGCATCATAATTTCCAAAACAATAAAATGGTATTGAGGAAAAACATCCAATGTTTAATGTTGTTGATGCTTCATAAATGCTTAAAGTCATTGCTGTTAGTTGGATGAGATTTTGCGTCTGCGGATTTATTTAACAAGTTATTAAACAAGTCTGGAGTGTCAGTGTTGGTCAAAACCTAATAATGTAGCTCCGTGACACAGCATTTCACAGGTCTTGTGGTCTCTTGGTAACATGACCAAATGCTTTTTTTGGTCTTAACAACTTGGTTAACTTTACAGGTTTTCAGGGTAGGTCTCTCTCGCCTGCCATGCGGAAGGCCCGGGTTCGATTCCCAGCCAAACCCCAGCCGCTGTTACAGTGCTGGTCTCAAGCCCGGATAAAATGGGAGGGTTGCGTCGGGAAGGGTATAAAACCTGTACCAAGCTTGTGTGTGTGTCGGATGGTCCACTGTGGCGACCTCAACAACAACAACACACATTACGCATTACATTTCTATTAATTTATGTAAATGTGTAAAGCTTTCATATAAGACAAAACACTTAGGTTTGTTTAAACATACAGATACACACATTCACACTCAGGATTCGCAGGAAACGCATGAGTCAGCAATACTTTACCAACTGTTTTGTGTAAGATCAAGGGGAAAAAAAAGCATCGCTCCTGATTATGTTCGACAGTATTAGGTGTCTGGACCATATATTTAATTGAATGTTTTTCTTTGAGGAACCAATAAGCTGATGTTAATGAGTGACCGTGCTCAGGAACGAGCTGCAGCTCACCATGTCTGGAGTCTGTGCAGATCTCAGATTCACAGAGAGGTCATGTTGCACCTGATTATGGTTTAGTCAAATGTTAGGAAACTTGCACGCTGCAATTCAGATGTCTGCATCAGATAATCCGGTCAAGTTTCTCTCGAGGACCTGAAACTGTTCAGTGTGTTTTTTTGTGGTTCTTGAGCCAATGATGTTCAGGCAGCTTTGAGTGATGGAAGATGGAAGTTGAGGTTTGTTTGCCTGTGGAGAGAGCGCTGCTGCCATCCTGACCCTGCTTTAGGACGACCTTTTCAGAGCAGCACGGCAAATACAGTAAGACGAGGACTTGAAAATGACATGTTGAAAGTATTTGTTCATTCGACGACTTCTAAGGACCATCAATGGACTATGAAGGATCTTTGTTTCCGGACATGTCTACCGCTTCAACCTCCTGCTAATGGCGCTTGTACCTCGATGGTGAACAAAACACAGATCATTAAAATGTGGCCTTAAAGAGCAGCACTGCATTCTGTGTGTGTGTGTGTGAGTGTGTGTGTGTCCGCTGTGTGCTGACTGATTCGCTCTTCCCTTCCCACAGCGCCCTCTTTAGGAGGGACCCGTCTTGGTGCATAGCATCCTTTTTACCCTGAGAGCAATGGACACGTTTTTCCGCCGTCACTTCCGGGGGAAATGCCGCGGGGCGGTCAGGCGTCGGCGCACCAGCGTGTCGGTGCCTGCAAGCAAAGTGCGGCGACGTTCGAGCGCCGGCCTGCCATCCGTAGACCTCATGCAGAGACGCCGGTCTAGCGTGCAACTTCAGGCAAATGCTGTGGGCCACAAAAGCATCGTCTGCACCCAAAACCCCACAATCCCTCAGAAACACTGCAGCGTTCCCGCTCAGCTGCTCGGCCCGTCTCTTCTGCTCGCCAGCGTCATCCAGATGAGCGAAAAGAAGGAAGTGGATGAGGAAAGCGTGGGAGGAGAGTCGTCCGGCTCAGACTCGCGGAGCAGCAGCAGCTGGGAGGAGCCTGAGGAATCAGAGTTTGAGCTCTGCTCATCATGGTTAACTCAGAGTCTGATAACAGCAGACAGTATTCAGCCCCGCCCCTTCATTCGTGCGCCACGCTGTTTACGCCGGAACTCCTCCCACTTGCTTCCAGCCGAGGCCGTGTATCATGGCCCCGGGTACGGGCTGTATGGGCGTTACCGGAGAAACAGCCAGGCGTGGAGGGCGGTGAACGTGGGGATGGGGCCTGCAAGGGCGGGGAGGCGGAGCTCCGTGGCGGCTCGCGCTTACAGGACGGCCTCGCCCTGGTGGGACGGAATGTACTACAACCCAGAGGCGGACACATGGAGTGGGTTTCTATCGTATGTGAAGGTTTAAGTATTGTTTGTGGGTGTGTGAAGGGGGTTTGTTGAAGGTGTTACGCAGAATATCAAGAACAATCATTTCTGTGTGATACATCAATTATATTTTATTTGTATTTTTTTTTTTTTTTTTTTGCTTCTTGTTTTCTCTCAAGCGTTCGATTATTAATTAATTTCATGTATTTCTGATCTATTCAGCTGTTGATCATCTCTTTCTTTCTCTTTGTGTGTGCAGGAAGGCTATAGCTAAGTCAGGACTCCAGCACCTGCAGTCTCAGCCCAGCAGTTCACTACTGGCCAAGTGTGACTCGGACAGAGAGATACGCAGCACCGTGGACTGGGGCGTGAGTGAAAACACACACACACACACACACACACACAGTCAAATGGCATTACAGACGATGAGGCGGACTCTTGTTACCATCCACAGAGATGCTTTCTGTCCCCAGGACACCATGATGTGGAGTCCACCAGCAACAGCTGGATCATCATCATCAATGTCCTGGTGGTCTGTGAAGGTCTGGCCTCAGTGTGGCTGTGTTCTGGCAAATCTGCATTTGATCAAAGCTGGGGTTTTTCTGGCCTGTAACATACTTTGATGCCTTCGCTTTGATAATCCACAACACCCGGTTTAACAAACACTCTGGTGGAAACATTTAGTTTGCATAAAGATGTCAAAGACCTCACTAGCGGAGTGTGATTCCTTCACACAGTGAACGAATCACTTTGATCATTAACCCGATCGGTTCCGGCTGTAATCAGACCCAGGATGTAGAAGCTGTGCTGATGAAGTACCGTACATCACAACTATTTACATGTGAAAATGCTGTCTTGTGAAGGTTGTTCTCTCAGGTCGAATTCTAATGTTATTTGTCACATACACAGTACGATATGTAGTGAAATGCTTACGCGACCCCCAGTGACCTGAAACTAAAAGCTTAAACATAAGAGATATTTGCACAGTGAAGCATACACATGGACACAGGAGACCTTGTACTGACCTTGAGCAGGCAGAAACCCTGTTCCTCTGGTCAGTCGTGGCTCAGTGGTTAGAACTCTGGGTTACTGAAGTTCAAGGGTTCAAGCTCTAGCACCATTGTTGGGTTCTGGACCGAGCCTGTTAACTTTCTCTGCTGCGACATCGTGGCCGACCCTGCACTCTGACCCCAGCTTTTAACGATGCTTCCCCAAAAAATCTCACTGGCCCACCGTTAGCTTTTATTACAGCGAACACAACATACGTAGTGGCCAGTTCATGTGTTATTGCGCATACGTCCAGTAGCACTCTTTCACTATTACAGTCCTGGAATATGACACAATGATCAATGAAGGAAAACTATGTTGTTCTGTTGTTTTTTAAATTAGATAAAGTAAAAAAAGTCTTAATTTTTCAATGGGTGAATTATTTTTCTCTCTGTCTCTCTAATTTAGTTTTTTACTACGTAAGTCAAGTTTTTACATAAAAAAAAATTACTGTAAAAAGCAATAAAAAGTAACTAATAAAAATAATTTCTTGTTTTTAATAAAGTAATAAATAACTTTTTTTTTTTTTTTTTTTAAAAGAAGAAGAATTTAAAAATATATATATTCTCAGGGCCCCTGAGTGACGCAGTGGTGCTCGGCCTATCATACAAAGATCGCTGGTTTTAGACCCGGGTGAGATGCTGTAGCCTCAAGCAGCTGAGGGCCTAGAAAGCTCTCACATTAATTACAGCTCTACGGCCAATCAGGGGCGTCTGTGAGCTCTCGCAAACAGAAGGGGTGGATAGCGCTGTCCTCCGAGTGTGTTACTCCACCCCCAACGGTTCGAAAAAGATGCAGTCGGTTGGCGTCACGTGGTTCGGAGGAAACGTATGAACGTCTGTGGACTGCGTGATCATGGCCTTAATGTGGGAGCCCCCTAGTGACGCGGAGGAATTGGACACGACTAAATTAGGGAGAAAATCAGGGGGTTGGGGGGATTAAATATAGTATCGGGTACAATTTGTGTAGTTCACTCACTATACCGCTTTGTTCTGTATAGACTACATGATTGTGGAAACGTTACTCCAGGACCAAGCTGCTACAGTATATTTATACAAGTCAAAAATGATTTTTGCATTGACTTAATAATTAAGTCATAAACTGAGAAGTTAGTACAAAATAGAAGATACTCGTGTATTAAAAAATATATAAATATAAATAATAAAAAAAAAAAATATATATATATATATATATAATATCCGGTTGGTATAGGTGTGACTGTGAAGTCCCCAGCACTACGCAGTGCCTCATCATCGCTGGTTTGATGGACTGATAGATTCCTCCTGAGCTCCACACAGTCTCACTGTGTTTCACTGATTACATGCGGCTTTTCACAACTGTAGTTGTAGTTACAGAAGTGCTGTAATGTACAGTGTCGCTGTATTGATGGATGGAAATTGTGTGTTTGTGTGCAGGAGTCAGCGCTGTATGGCGAGCACATCTGGTTCGAGACCAACGTCTCTGGAGATTTCTGTTACGTCGGAGAACAGCACTGCTACGCCAAGACATTGGTGTGTGTGTGTGTGTGTGTGTTTCAGCAAATACCACCATTTTAATACATACAGTACAGCCTCAAACGTTTGTGAATTTGTGACGATTGTACCAGTTTAAAATATATTTATTATTTAAATACCAATTTTAAAAAAATAATAAATTCCTTCAAAAGAAAACCTAGAATCAGAAGTAACACACCGCCCTCTGGTGGTCGTGTTTAAACCTGCACTTGGAGCTCACTGTAATTATCCTTTTCATTTATTTATTTTAAAGAAGGAAAAGTCCCCCCTTTAATCCCCTCATAGCAGCCGGATTATATCATCACTCATTAAAAAAAAAATGTAATAATGTCGTATAATGAGATTTATTTTTAAACAAGGATAAAAATAGATTTATGATAATATAAATGAATTATTTAAAAATTATAAAGAAAGTAGGAATATGAAAGATGAAAAAAAAAATGTACCAAAGTTTAAAAATATATTTAATATTTTAGATAATATGGTTAGCACTGTCGCCTTGCACCTCCAGGGTCTGGGTTCGATTCCCCGGCCAGGCTCGATTCCCGTCTCTGTGTGCATGGAGTTTGCATGTTCAAAATTAGCACTATAGCACAGGACTCTCTTGTTTTCCTTTTGTTGCTTTTTCGGGGTCTTACCATGCACACTTTCACGTCTACGTTGCCTATTTTTTGTATTTATAAATGTTTCGGCGCAGGTGTACAGCCACCTGCATGATAAAACCCCGGCGTCTCCACTCGTAAAGTAAAGCCAGTTTTTACATAAATTATTTTTTTTTATATCTGTTTCTTTCCCTAGCAAAAATCTGTTGCTCGGAAGAAATGTGCTGCTTGCAAGATTGTCGTCCACACCATCTGTATAGAGCAGCTGGAAAAGGTGAGTGTCGTAGCATTAAGCACTGGGGCGTACATGACATCACTACTTCAGTCAACCAATCATGTCCCTGCCCTCAGTTATCTCACAGGAAGTCCTCGCTTCCAGTGGAGTGGTTTGATGAGCTGCCACACAAAGATCCATCTTTCAGAGTGAGACCATCACCTCTCTCTGCCTTCTTTCTCTCTCTCTCTGTTTCTCTCTGTCTCTGATTCCCTATAACACCACAGGGCTGTGGTTCCTGCTTTCCCTGAGCAGCATCCAGGATACAAGACCAGGCCGGGATTAAAAGATCACTTACTCACCCCTTCAGTCTGTACAGAAACTGAGACTATATAGTCTGAGCCAAATCCATCAGATGTCGCTATGGCAGAAGTCTGCAAAAATGGCTAAAAATTGTTTTTCTTCACATGAGAACCTTATTAGCGGAGTGTTATTCCCTGACACAGTGAAGCTCATGCTCTGATCAAGTTGAAATCGACATACAGTAAGCCTAATTAGTTTAGGTTGACGTTTGTGATCCTGCTGTCACATCGTCATCAAAACAGCGTCCACACATTCTGTAAGACTTTTATAATATTTAAACCATTAATCAAAAGGAATTAGAAGTTCACAAGACATTCAGGCACCAGAATTGCCTCAGTGATCCAGTGCTTTTAGGATGATGAGGCAGTTTGAGGGTATTTACATTCAAACTGGTTGATTAGCATAAGAACCACGGTAGTCATTTTATATGCCCCATGTACAAATATTACCATAAACTGGTTATTATTCTTTCATCCACTTTACAGAAGAAGCGTAGACGGGAAAACAAATCATGATCAGAGATTTTATTAAAGAAAAACGTTTTACAGTAGAAATCAGTTTAGTCATAAAAGTAAGAGCATTTCTACACAGTGTGATGAGAACTCGCAGGACTGGGACGAAACAGCTGCAGGGGTGATAGCGTTCCGGCACCACACCGGATTTCCGGCGTACTGTGGCTGCGGGGGGAAAAAATCAGGTTCGCGGATATTGATCTGTCCTTTCTCTAGATCTGAGACGCGCAGGTGATAGAGAAGTAACAGCCAATCAGCAGTAGTGTGTGGTTGTCTGTGATTGGCTGGTTTTGTGGCTGTTTTGTAACACTGGACAAAGTTCAGTCGAGTCGAGCACACAGAAAATAAATGTTGCACGCGCATGCAGGCAGAGTCGAGCGCGCACAGAATCGAGAAGTCGCGCGTGCGCGGAGAACATGTTGAGCGAGCAGGGGACACCGCACGCGCAGAATCGCTCAGAATTGTGACAGGAATATAAACTCCATAATATTCCACCATCAATGACTGATTGTGACTGATTTAAAAATTTGCTTGTGCTCACGGGCGTCGCTAGGCCACTTTTAGGGGGGCTTCATTCCCCCTAACATTTGTACTCGGCCCCCCTAAAAATCCTCCATAAACTTTACCCAAATTGCTGGTCCCCCATCATCACCCCCTTTAAATGTGATATGAAAGTGTCGGCAGACTTCGGCTCCTTCGGCTCCTCGCCGTCTTTCAGCGGGTCTTCAGTTCACCATCACAGAGGCAGGATTAAGCCAAGGTGTGTGTTTATGATAAACTGTTCTATCTGTATCAGTTCAGTCCTTTCTCATAAATACAGTTTACAAAATGTCATGAGGGATTAATCAGTTACATCTTCACTGTGTTCACCCTCATCACACCAGCTGTTTCCTCTAGTGAACATGAAGCCTTTAATACAGACTCTCTGACTCTATAGTCTATTTTATACATCAATCATGCTGTTACTGTTTTAATTGGGAAAACCTCACTGTCCATATAAAACATTACACACTGCATATGGCATTAACTACCATAGAGTTATGCAGATAAATGATTATAAATAGTGACGGACAGCATTCAGTGGCCTCGGTTTAAC
This sequence comes from Channallabes apus, assembly GCA_030522415.1. Taxonomy (NCBI): domain Eukaryota; kingdom Metazoa; phylum Chordata; class Actinopteri; order Siluriformes; family Clariidae; genus Channallabes; species Channallabes apus. The sequence goes on from CM060106.1 coordinate 22,816,476, forward strand.
TGTATTGTGATTTACAGAGATAGAAAATTGTAATAAAATTAAAATTATTTATATATTATATAAATTTAATAAATAATAAATATTGTATTGTATTAAATAATGTCCCAAATCGTAAAATACATTTATTAGCCTTAGAGTAGGGGTTTTGTCACTTTGATTTAGAAAAAGTTACTTTTTTTTAATGAATAGAAACAACAAAAAATAATGATATTAAAAAGATGCTTTGTTTATTTACATTAAAACAATGTTTGTCTATATTAATGAATTTGAATAAATAGCCGAGTAGCCATGGCATTTTAAGGGGTTGAATAGAGAACCTACTGTCTTATTTATGGAGCTAAAACACTAAATTAAACTAGATAACATGATGATCAAAGTTTTAATATTTATATGGAAGGTTTTTCAAGTCACATGAAAAAAAAAAAGATTTTTTTATTCTTCAGACCTGCTGCTCATCATGGGAGACCTACTTCCATTGTCAAAGAATGAACCGATAAATGTTTAATATTATTGGCCCCCACACAGTTTATTCCATTGTCCAGCCTCATGGGTGTGTTGTTTATATTGCTAATCAATGTAAGTTTAAAGTTATAAGCTGTTTTCTGGTTATATTTTTCTGATTGTAACTGTACATAGAAAAAGGTTTATACGGTAAACAGCGTGTGTGATCGAGAAGACTCATTTGAGTTCTGATTCTGAACAAACCAAATATAGTGTTAAACATCTATAGGGCCTGAGCCCCCCTTAACTGAAAATCCTAGAAACGCCCCTGCTCGTGCTCCTTCATTGCTGAGCTTTTGACCTGTCATTTAATATCGCCCACCCACTCATCACTTTATGTAAGAAATTAGCGGAGGATAATCAATTAGTTAATCAATTCCTGTGTGCTTTGGAGTACTATTATTGCCACTTACTGACCTGTCCTGGTCTGGCTGTAGCATCTGTAGCATTTACTTCCAGTGATTGTACTAAGATAATAGTGTCAATCTAGACACTGAACATATTGAGAAGAAAATGCTGTATGTTCTTGAATAATACTGGGGGCTTAATGCAAATATGAAAATATCTAAAAAGAGCCACTTGACAATAATGATGATGAGGGTTATACATAGGCTGTTTATATATTTGGGCCCAGGGGCAACAAGTTATGTGTTAAAAGTGCGTCGCATACATAGTTACCCCCCCCCCCCCTACTCACCTCGGGGGCAAGGAAAAAAAGTTCAGGCTCAGGAATTTTTTCCACTATCAGCCCTGCTGCTGTGTGGACAGAAGAAAACAACCCTCTCGTTAGTGAGACTCATCCGAAAGGTTGGAATGTGGAAAAATGGGGAAAAGGTCATGTGATCTGATGAGTTCAGATTGAGCCTGTTGACTCTGTGTGGTTCAGGGTGAGAAGGGAAGCACATGAAGTGATGCACGCATCATGCATAATGGTCACTGTACAAGCCTCTGGAGGCAGGGTTATCATCTGGGGTTACTAGAGTTGCTCAGGTCTAGACTCAGCAACATTATGTGTCAACTGGCAATAAAACAAAGTCAGCTGACGACCTGAACGACCAGGATATAAGACCTGATGTAGTTTTTCTTCCTTCAAGGCACGGGCTGATTCCAGGACTCAGATTGTAAAAGAGTGCGAGCATCATTTTCACAAATGAACTGGACACCAGCCTGTGTGTCGTAATCAAAACTAAATATTAGTCTGTATGAAAATGTCATCATGTGATGGCTTTTCCCAAACTACAACCTTCCCGAACTTGTTTTACTCATAATATAATTTTAGTCATAATCACAAACACTAATAACTTTTAGTTTGGTTTTGTTTGGTTTGGTAACTTTTAGTTTGTGTGTTCATGATTCCTGTAAATAGCAATGGAAAAAAAAAATCTATATTTTTAAATCACTAATGATTTAATATGGAAACGCTCTAAATTTCAGTGCCATTATCAGTTAAAACATGGATTGTAGTCATGTTGCTTAATGGACTGCGTGATTTCCTGCTGAAAGTTTATTAACCGAATGCATTAGTGCTGAAAATATTACTAAGCGATAAAAATCAATTGCCATCGCAATAATCAGACCCAACAGGCTTATGACTGATATGTCTCAGTTTATGTTCTGCTGAACACACTCTCTCACTCTCACTCTCTCATTTACATTTTTTCCCTCCCTTCTCACTACAAAGGGCATCTGAAAGGGCGTACTCCCCCGTCCGTAAGCGTGGACTGAGTTATCTGATCGCTTTAAGCTGCTTACTGGTGGTTTTGCATCTAATGAGTCGATGAATAACACGGGGCTTGTTGCATGATGAATAACACGGGGCTTGTTTTTTTTCGAGGTGCTGATAAGTTAAAGGTGAAATCGAGCTTGATTTTAGAGCGGTGTCAAATTTAATCACAGTTTACAAACAAATGTAGAAATGAAAACCTTCAAGATTAGAAATGAGAACCTTGTGATTGCCGGTACGTATGTCTTCAAAGATTTGTTCTCAGTTATGAATTCAGAATCATACAAAAAAATTATTCACATATTCTTAATCTATAATCTATATCCATTGTTCTATGTGCTTCTGGAAAAACTTGTTTTTTGTTTATGTTATCAGAAATCTATATTGATATCGATATCTATATCTCTGTGTTCTGGTTTCGCATTTTAACAGTCATATCGTACTGTATATACTGTGTCTTTTGCAGATCAACTTCCGGTGTAAACCGTCATTCAGGGAATCAGGCTCTCGGAACATCCGGGAAGTAAGTGCACACCTGGACTTCACCGTGTCTCTTTTTTCCAATCCTCATGCATGATCTTTCCTTTTTTTTCCAGCTAGAATCTTAACTGTACATTACAGATGCTGTTAATGTAAAGCGCTCAGCTTTCTTTTATCACCTTACCTTTTTTTTTTCTTCCTCATTCCTAATTTCCTTTCATTTTCCATTCTTCTTCTTCTCCTGCTTCCCGTCATCCTCCTGCAACATGTGCCCTATGTCCTTCTGTTTCCCATCATGCCTTGCGTGGGTTAGCCCGCACGGCATCGCAGAGCTCTTAAAGGTCAGGCCGCTTTGGAGCGAATCAGGCGTGCTGCCGCTAAACACAGTGTATGTATACTCCTCACACAGGCATTACACACACACACACACACACACACACACACACACTAACATGCACACACCCACAGGTTAGAAGAGTTACGAGGACATGTACATCTGTACAGACGCTCCAACACATGCAGATTGTTGGACGTTTGGATATTGGTGCAAAAAAAGCTTTAAAGTCTATAAGCTTATGTACAGTAGTCACTTCGGGACTTTAGAAGGATTTGCTGACTTCATAGTCTATTCAGATTATAGCTTCATCCGCCAGTTCTCTCCGTCCTTCTTCTCTCATCCCGTCCCCAGCTTCTTTTTAATCTTTATCTCATATGTACATGATTTCGTTCATATTTCTGCAGTTCGAGCTCAGTGTTCTAGAATTAATGTGCTTGTTCTTTTCAGACATAACTGAAAGTGATGCTCATGCATGTACAGTATAATCCTTTTCACTAGTCTTAATTTCAAGTGTTTAATGTACATCATTTCTGACCTGCAGGTGGGTGACAGATTAAACAACAAGTGTGGTTTGTGAATAAATAACTTGACTTTGGCTCAACACAGGTCAATCAAATTATACAAAAAATTATGTATAATTACTGTATAATATACAGTATTCATTCATTTTTATAATCAGCCAATTTTCCTGCACCAGCCAGCTCTCGCCTGTCGTACACTGCCTGACCAAAAATAACCTGCATCAAGCGTGTAAACCCACTTTAGACATTTAAACTTAACTGAATCGGTCCAACACTTTATTAAATTCATGAAGGAGAGTGCTGAATGTGATGAATCATGAATGGTCATCTGTTGAACACTTGGTGAAGTTTCATCTGAGGAATCAGAGCTATATTTAATAGTGACATTAAGAGCATTTCCACACAAACACACAATGTGATGAGACTAAACCATAAGAAAACCACTGGTAAGTGAGACTCATCAGATAAAAAGGCTTCAGTCTGCTAGGGAGCGTAAAGATTGGACTTTGCAGCATAGGAAAAAGGTCATGATGAGTTCAGATTGACCCTGTTCTAGAGTGATGGTTGCATTGCTGGATGAGCAGGGTATCACACCTACGCAGTTCTCTGCCCCGATGGTACGACCAGAATCAAAGAATTGGATTGTGAAAGAGTGGTTCTGGGAATCATTTTCACACATGAATTGTCCAACGTATTGCGTATTATCAAAGTGTTCAAGTGAAATATTAGACTGTGCTATTGTTATTATTTGTATTTTTTCGACCAGGCAGTGTAGAACAGTTACAGACAGACGAGGGTGAGGGCTAACAAATGCTTCCTCTTAGAAGCCAGATATAAGTGAACACCGTGTCCTTTTCCTACTTGACAATTAAGATTTTATTAGGGTGATGTTCATTTTGTTCTCCAGGCCAGTCCATCTATAATTAGCTGTTACTAATTCATCATAATGAGATCTGTAATAATGACCTCTGCTGTTTCCATGACAGCCTAATATAGTGCGGCATCACTGGGTCCATCGACGGCGACAAGAGGGGAAGTGCAAGCAGTGCGGAAAGGTGTGTGTGTGTGTGTGTGTGTGTCTGTATTTCTAAAGTTGTTTGGAATAAATCGGATAGAGACATATATTCAAAGTTATTGAGTAGTTATTGAGTAGTAGCCTGGGAAAACCCTTTACATGGTCACATTTTATAATGTTTTTATTGTCACAGGTATGTGAAATATATATTTTAAACAGAAGTAAACTCATAGCATTATAAAGGCTGGTCACTCCTGAAAGTGAAAAAAAAAAGAATGAAAAGATTTGATTCCTACTAAAAACAAAAACATTTTGGCAGTGAGTTTCTGTGTACAAACTGAAAAAAAAATATTTCTTACTGTGTGACATGGCAACCCAACAACTTGATCAAAGCCAGACGTGCACTGTGTGAGGAATTTACACTTTAGGGAGTCTGACTGTTTGTTCAACAGTGTTTGATAAATAGCTCCTTACACAGCATGATCCTTGCAAGAACCAAGTTTAGACAAGACTAAAAACAAAACATATCTAATGTACAGTACTACGCAAAAGTATTGACCCCCCCAGTGACAGCCTTTCCTTCTTTCTTGTTCATTTTACTGTAGTCTTGAGGAACAGTTCTCCAGGCTTCCTGAAGGATGCTTCAGGGTGTTTTAACTCTCATTTTCACTTCTTCTATTTGTTAAGCCACACAGTGAACTTCTACAGTATATACTGTAAAACATTCAAGGATAAAAAGCATTGACCTTAAGGCTTAAGCCAGTGAAAAACAGATAATCATGCCGGTGATTATTATACTGTACTGCTGATGCTGAATCCTGAGTGGTTGAAACAGACGAAAGGGGAAATGAGGTTGCTGCTGCCGATGTTACATAAACAACCAAGTATTAAATTGTATCTTTAGACACTTTGCAGCCTGTAACAGTAAAATGTTCTGCTTTCTTTAATTTAATCTACATGATTTAATTTAAATAATATTAATTTAGAGTGGGGTTCAAGACTTTTGCACATGACTGTTTACAGGTACGTGGTTTGTTAAAGTAGGTGTGTCAAAAAGTGTTAGAAAACATACAGTAATGTCCAGAACATTTTCCCAGGCCTCCATATCTACAGTATACTCAGCAAAAAAAGAAACGTCCTCTGACTTTCAACTGTTTTTACTTTCAGTAAACTTAATGTGTAAATATTTGTATGAACACTAAAAGAGTCGACACCATAAGACATAAAGTAAAAATGTTTCCCAATGTGTCCCTGAATGAAGGGAGGCTGAAAATCAGTCAGTATCTGGTGGCCACCAGCTGCTTGAAGTACTGCAGTGCATCTCCTCCTCATGGACTGGACCAGATTTGTCAGTTCTTGCTGTGAGATGGAGGGATTGTGTGTTCCTGGTGTGACTCGGGCAGTTGTTGTGGCCATCCTGTACCTGTCACGCAGGTGTGATATTCGGATGTACCCATCCTGTGCAGGTGTTGTTACACGTGGTCTTCCACTGCGAGGATGATCAGCTGTCCTTCCTGTCTCCCTGTAGCGCCGTCTTAGGCCTCTCACGGTGCGGACATGGTGATTTATTGCCCTATAGCCACATCAGCAGTCCTCATGCCTCCCTGCAGCATGCCTAATGCACGTTCACGCAGATGAGCAGGGACCCTGGGTGTCTTTCTTTGGGTGTTTTTCACAGTCGGTAGACGAGTCTCTTTAGTGTCCTGCGTTTTTACAACTGTGACATTAAATGCCTACTTTCTGTAAACTGTTAAGGTCTTAACGACCATTCCACAGGTGCATGTTAATTAATTGATTATGGTTAATTGAACATGCATGGGAAACATTGTTTAAACCCTTTACAATGAAGATCTGTAAAGTTATTTGGATTTGTACAACATTATTGTTGGAATACACAGTCCTGAAAAAGGGGCGTTTCTTTTTTTGCTGAGTATATATAATTAACTTTTTTTTTCTTTTTACATTTAAATTTTTTTAACTTAACATTTTCTTTTTCTCTTTTTATAGGGATTTCAGCAGAAGTTTGCCTTCCACAGCAAAGAGATTGTGGCCATTAGTTGCTCTTGGTGCAAACAAGCTGTAAGTATACTGTACATGTACGAGTGTGCAAATAACTGTGTGTGTGTAGTTGTGTGTGTGTCATCTCAACAAGTGTTCTGTGTTACACTAAGTATATGTAATGTAATTGTTGTTTTACAGTATCACAACAAGGTGACATGCTTCATGCTGCAGCAGATAGAAGAGTGTTGTTCTTTAGGAGCTCATGCAGCTGTTATAGTACCTCCGACATGGATTATCCGTGTTCGCAGACCTCAGGTACCAGCACATACTATCTTAATTTAGTGGCACTTTTAAAATATATGGCACTTTTATCAGCTTAGGGTTGGAAGAGACATTTATTCTATTTTCGTGAGGGAAACAATACGTCAGTGAACAACACACTGCAGGTGAATGGCTGTTATCTGTAGCCATAATATCCGCACTATATTATGAAATGTCTCAACTTTACTACATATTTTCTATTCATGTACTGTTAAACCTTGAATTGTGAACATAATTCATCCAGAGGCATGCTTGTATATCAAAACACTCGTATATAAAAATCTATGTCCCCCATGAGAAATAATGGAAACTCGATGATTTGTTCCACAACCCAAAAATATTCATATAAAAATAATGACTACAAAATATCAAGTAAAAATAAAACAAATTAACCTGCTCTTTTCCTTCGTAAAGAACTGGTGTTAAGAGGCAGGAGCAAGGGGGCTAGTGTGTAGGATGACACACACACACACACACACACACACACACACACACACACACACACACACACACGTAATCACTCCTCTAAACATATTCATCTCAAGCATATGTGGACTAGAGTACTCGTATATCAAGACCTCACTCATTTAACAAGTTAAAATTTATTAAAAAATATTTAGCTCGTCTTGCAAAAAGCTCGCTGACCAAGTTACTTGCAATCCAAGGTTCCACTATATACAGTACACTAACCTGCACTAAACATCCTTTCACTAGCCACTATTAACTTTCATTATGCTGTGTACGTGTATTTAATCAACAACAATTCTGACCAATCCTGCTCATTTGACGAAATCTGCCTAGTTTGGCTGAAATGTTGACCAGTCTCGCTTGTCCATTACAGAAATTTTTGCATGAATAAAACCTGTTTTAATATAACATATAACATAACCCTAAGGGTCGGCTCAGTTTACCAGGACTTGTAATGAATGAATTTACAGACATCAAGCTCAGAATGGTGATGAGACTCTTAGTGGCAATAAAATATTTGAATGGGCAAACATTTTAAAGAAGGCCAAACATACGTGAATAATGATCCCGACGAGGCGACTCTGAGCTCACTGCAGTCGTTCACGTGAACATTCAGCGAGTGGAGTGACTGATCTTGATTGAACACCTGAACTTGTTGCTAATTTTCAGAAGAGATGCATGCGTCTGTCTGTGGGAAGTGCACACAATCATTCACCACCACCACTTGCACATTACATGACCTCAGCTGGGAGTTATTACCACAATCCCCCATACAGTCCGGACTTTGCTCCAAGCCATTTTCACATGTTTGGGCCATTGAAGGAGTTCCAGGGAGTCCACTGTTTCAGACGTGAACTGAGAAAACTTTCTACCTTGATGAAACGCTAGGAGAAGTTATTTACTGTAGCAGGGATTATACTGTACAGTGGAACCTCGGATTGCGAGCATAATTCATTTTGGAAGCAGCTCGTATTCCAAAACACTCGTAAACCAAATTAAATTTTCCCATAAGAAATAATGGAAACTCAAATAATTCCTTTCACAGGCCCAAACAATAAATACATAAAAATAATTAATACAAAATATAAAGTAAAAATAAAATTAACCAAAATCTAATTAACGTGCACTTTAAAAAAATGTTTTAAAAAAATCTAGACGGATAAGTGTTTCCGTTTGTGTGTGTGTGTGTGTGTGTGTGTGTGTGTGTGTGTGTGTGTGTGAGTAAGTAACACACACACATTAACGGAATGACCGTTTTGTCGGAAAAATTTGCAAGGAACATCGCTAATCACATTCGAGTGTGTGACCCGGCAAGGTGTCAAATTATGCGCGCGCATGCGCGCGCGCACACACACACACACACACATACACAGGCTGAATCAGAGATGGAGAAAATGGATTTTTAACCTCTAATGAGACTTTCTTTTGCTTTACACACGCGCACACACACGTGTGTTATAAAAAACAGTACACGCACGCTGTACACACACGCTTTCAAACACAAAATAAAATGTTTCACACACACATCTGGTCACAGTGTTATAGTAAACAGTACACGCTGACCAACTGCTGTTGATTATACCAATAACAGACGAGCACCCACAAGTCCGCAGCGCAAGAGAGAAAAAACGTTGGCTCAGTTGTGATGACGTGACGTCGGTGTCAAAACAAGAAGCGCATGCATGATACATGATACTCGGTGCTCGTAAACCAAGACAATGCTCGTTTTTCAAGTCAAAATTTAATAAAAAATCTTTGCTCATCTTGCGGAACACTCGTAAACCGCGTTACTCACAATCTGAGGTTCCACTGTATGGAGAAATAAAGGGATTTATTTGTTCTGTCATAACTGTTATTCTGTGTTGTATTAATTCAGTTTTGACCTGTTTGACTTGGACACTCCTCATACAGTATATATAATGATAATAAATTCTTCTGTCTTCTTCCTCCAGTCCTCACTAAAGTCAAGCAAAAAGAAAAAACGGACATCATTCAAACGCAAATCTAGCAAGAAGGGAGCCGAGGTAGGACCTTATTGACTTTATTTTGTAAACACGAGACACTGTTTCCTTTAATTAAACACACTTGCATTAATTTTGCTAATAGGAGTCTCGATGGAAGCCATTCATTGTGAGGCCCATTCCTTCACCGCTGATGAAACCGCTGCTGGTGTTTGTTAATCCAAAGAGTGGAGGAAACCAGGTCAGACACACACACACACACACACACACACACACACACACACACACACACACACACACACGTAGGTACAGGCAGGGTGTAATGGTACTGTACATATATTCATACTGTGTCCTTTGGTACAGGATGTTCAGTGTATGTATCGGGGAGGGGGGATGGCGCTTATATGGCTCTTTTAACAATGGTTATTGTCTCAAAGCAGCTTCACAAAATTAAACGAAGACATGTAATTTGTACAAGTTTGAAAAGTCAGATGAACAAGTTTATATGCTGCATCAAATCCTAAGCGACGAATCTCCGGTCACATCTTTACCAACTTCAGCACGTTCAAAGAACGAAGCGGGAAACCAGACACCCCTCTACAGTATGTTCGTGTTTTCTTAGCAACGTGCTAGGCAGCTAACACGGATGTATAGCCAGGAAAATAAGATGTGCCACATCAGCAATTTTATCAGTAAGGGGATTTCTAAGTGGGCTATTGACACAAAATTTCCACCAGATGTAGCCATCAAGCCAAATATTGAATTCATACAAATAAATCAGAACATTTAAGTATACAGGTCATAATAAATAAAGTGAAATGACACAGGGGAGAAGTATTGAACACATGAAGATAACAAGGTGCAAAATGCACATAGGTGCATACAGATGTGGCCATTACGAATTCACCAGTCAGACCAAGTACAATGAAGAATTGTTTATCATTAGTTAGCCTAAAACAATATTGTTTCCAATGCAGAAGCAAACATGAATTTTATTTTGTTTTACAATAGATCTTTCATGATGAATATGTGTATATGTGTTTCATATTATTTTCATAATGATGAAATGAGATTCCCAAAATCGATAACATTCATAATACGTTTTTTTACAGTATATATCGTTTGTAAAGTCTTAACAAGGACAAAACAATGAAAGAAATGGCAATGCCTCGGTTTAAATGGTCTTGAAGTGTATTTAATTTTCAGATAGTAGGCTATATAATAGTGTTAACTATGCGAATGTCCTAATGCGTGAATATGCCAACATATTTTACATACCATCAAAAGACATGAAGAAAGAAAATTGTATATAATATATAGTAGTAATTTTTCTCTTTGTTATATTGCTGCCATTTGCTAAAATCATTTAAGTTAATTTTTTTAAGTACACACGTACCCCATGTTGACGGAAAAACACAGAATTGTTGACATTTTTGAAAATTTATTAAAAATAAAAACTGAAATATCACATTGTCCTAAGAATTACTCCTGTCTGCAGTTTTATCGATAAATCTGCTCATATCTGCGCATGCTTTTATCAGCCTTTTGATCAAAATGCGCGCACGCGCAACTCACTTTCATTTTGCAAAAGGCACTGTGTATTGTTTAGTGTATATTTAAAGCACATATACACAATAAAACAATATGGTTTTAGGCTAACATATCATACATTTTTGTATTTTTTGTTGTACTCCGTCTTTTTGCACTTTGCGTGCGTTACAATAATAAGACATAGAAGAATAATAACAATAATAATAAATTTGGCACACTACTACTACTGCTGCTACTACTACTACAACTAATAATAATAATACTGAATGGAGAAAGCGCAGTCAAAGAAGTATCATCATTGAAGGAGAGAAGAAAATGAAGTATAATTACATATCAGTATTTACAGTTTGAGCTCGACACGTTTATGAGCTCCGTCGCTTGCTGTCAATGGGCGCCTTAGAGAGATAACACATTTTCGGCTTCAGTAGACACACAATACTTCAGATTGAAACACGACTGCCCCCTACAGGTAATGTACGGCATTTTCACAGCTTGCCGCGCATGTCGCAGGATCATCGCTTTTCTTGAAACGTGCGTTCTTAATGACCAGATCTGTAGAAAGCCAGCAGATCACCTGAAATCTGTCAGTATTGAGAGAGAAACCCCGCCTCCTATCAGTGATCTATCAGTGATCCTATCAAGATCTTCATAATCTTATCGTTGAAAAGCATTCTGATGGGAATGGTTATAGGTGCATTTCCAGAATGCTGAATGTTCAGCAATGAAATGGAAATGGAACGAGCCTCAGTTCACCATAAACCGGCCACGATCAGGTGCTCCACGTCCCTGTCTGAGGAGTCTGAAGAATAATCAGGAGAGTTCTCCAAGAGCCAATAACCACTCGTGCAGAATTTCAGGAAGACCTTGCATCAGCAGGTACTCTTGTTTCAAAGAGACCTACTGTATAAGCAGTGCACTGAAGCGCCATGGCATCCATGCACACTCACCATGCAAGGCTACATTGCAGAACAAAAAGCATGTTGAGGCTCGGTTAAAGTTTGCAAAACGGCATTTGGAGAAGCCTGTGGATTATTGGGAGACTATGGTATGGTCAGATGAAAGCAAATTGAACGTTTTGGCAGTCATTCTATACACCATGTTTGGAGAAAAACTGGCACTGCCCACAAGCATTGTGGTTTGGGGCTGCTTTTCAGCAAGTGGAACTGGCAGACTTTATGAAGGCAGGATGAATGGAGAAATGTACTGTACCGGGACATTCTGGAGAAAAATCTGCTGACATCTACCAGAAAGCTGAAAATGAAAAGAGGATGGACATTTCAGCAAGACAATGATCCCAAACACAAGGCCAAGGAAACAATAAAGTGGTTTCAAAGAAAGAAAATCAAGTTGCTTGAATGGCCCAGTCAATCACCTGACCTAAATCCCATAGAAAATCTTTGGAGAAAACTTAAGATCAAAGTTCATAAAAGAGGCCCAAGGAACCTTCAAGATTTAAAGACCGTTTGTGTGGAAGAATGGGCCAGAATCACTCCTGAGCGATGCAGAAGACTGGTCTCTCCATACAAGAGGCGTCTAGAAGCTGTAATCACCAACAAAGGCTTTTCTGCAAAGTATTAAATAAAATGTGTTCAATACTTATTCCCTGTGTCTTTTCACTTTATTTATTATGACGCAACTTGTATACTTAAATTATTTTTTTGTATGAATTCAATATTTGGCTTGATGGCTACATCCGGTGGAAATTTTGTGTCAATAGCCCACTTAGAAATCCTCTTACTGATAAAAATATGTATATTTTCTTTCCCAAACAGTGAACTGTGTTTTCGATTTAACAAACAAATATGCCTGAACGTTGATTAAAAGTCGTACAGTAGAACTCATTTAAAGGTGAGAAGTGTAACGTTGTTTATGTCTGATGCCATGTGTAGCCACCATGTTGATTTGACGTCACTCTGTATGTGGGAAATAACTCCAGTTTGGAGATATTTGGCAGAGAAGGGTTCATTGAGTTGGGCAAAAATAGTAAGCGTGCCACAATCAGTAATAAATAGTGGAAATAATGTTTACAAAATATTCCTTATTAAGAAGAAGCGTTGCTCGCACTATTTGCTATGGATAATATACTTTTGCTCGCATTCCACCCAAGGGGTGGCCACAAAGGACCATTCATTCCACACAGGTTTTACCCAGGATGCCCCTCCTGACATAACCCTCCCATGTTATCTGAGATTGGGACTGGCACTGCATGTAGTGGCTGGGTAGCTCCACTGACGGTGGAGCTCAAACCCAGATCCTCAGGTCCCCAAATCAACAATCAACCTCAATCAATGGCCAGTTTGTCTCTGTATACAGTCCTGTACAAGTTTGTGTTTACATTTGCAAAAAAATTTAAATAAATGTCATGCCTTTTTCCCATTGTAACAAGAACATACCGACTCAACATTACTTTAAAACTGATGAACATTTTGAACCGTGACGTTTGCTTCTCATTACACCCTTACAAATACGTAACCGATGAAATAAAACCACAGAGGGGTTTTTTTTTGCAATAATTTGTTTATATGTGGCGCTTCCGTGCGAACTTGAAGTTTTGATGCCATTCAAGACGCAGATTAAAAATCAGGAAAGCCAAGTCCATGGTTTTTAAATCTTAGCTCAAGAGAGATGCAACAACTAATGAAAGTTAATTAAAGAGCGAACGTTTACACTTCTATTTACAGTATGTTGTATTTTACAGATTATTTTAACACATCCATAAATGATACATTTCAACTTTGTTTTTTAAAACGTGTTACAGAATTGAGAAACCATTTGTCTTTCAGGGTGCCAAAATAATCCAGTCATTTATGTGGTATTTAAATCCTCGGCAAGTCTTTGACCTGAGCCAAGGCGGACCTAAAGAAGGGTGAGTCATTAACACACCCACAGACACTCTGCTCACATTAAAAGTAATTCACAAGCTTTTAACAAGTCTGTGTTTTTTCTCTTTTTCTTTTTTTCTGCCCTTTAGTTTGGAAATGTACCGAAAAGTTCACAACCTGCGTATTCTTGCGTGCGGTGGTGACGGCACAGTAAGTGCACATGCATGTTGCGTTTTAGTTTTTAATCCTAATAATTTAATCCTAACTTGTGGCAACATCACTGCTGATCAGGAACCCCTTTTAGTGCAGATAGTAGAGCCAAGTGCTATTTAAATCTAAGCTAACTATAATATTAGTTATGACATTTGAGTTACGGTCATGAAAAGAAGGCCTTAAAACTCTCAATCCACTTTACAGAATTACACAAAAGATTTCATACATGTGTCCTGATTTGGATTTTAAGATTATGGAAGAAGTCTGCAGAAGATCCCCATATTTCACAAACTGACTTTTATCCATATTTATCCCTTAGTGGATTTCAAAACCACACAGAATCATGAGAAAAAAATGAAGGAGATAAAAAACCTCTCCGGTCTCCCAGGAGAAACAAGTCTTCGTTTTGGATTTCACATTGATGTCGCAAATGATTACATGCGTACTGTATCATGTTCATTTATGGTGTAGTGTACACAACATTGTCACAATTTCATTTTGTGAACAAAAAGTTCTAAGTAATATACATCCACACACACAATTATTCCAGTTTTGTGGTTGGTCATTGATCCACGATTTATCATCGCTGGATTTCCTCCTCTTGACCAGAAGGAAAAAGTCACTTAACTTCAGCCCCAACTGCTGCAAATAGCTTTTTAAAATCTTTATACAGAAATTCTGTTCATATTCATATTTTAGATGACAACACTCATCATCACAGAGCGGTTATGCAGACATTCACATGTAGAGATAATTGAATTCATGCTGAGCAGATAGTGGGCCTGCGCAGGATTACAGAGTGCAGTTTTCAAGAAGTTAACAGCATTTAAAGTATTTTGCATAAGTTTATATAATAAAAGACACACAAACTGGGTGATTTTTCTCTGGTGCCCTTGTACATAGGTTGGCTGGATCTTGTCCATTCTGGATCAGTTGCAGCTAAACCCCCAGCCTGCTGTAGCCGTACTACCTCTGGGGACTGGAAATGACCTGGCCAGGACCCTCAACTGGGGTGGGGTGAGTGCATTACAATCCCTGGCCCAAAAACAAACAAACAAAAACGCACACTTGAATATTTCTTTCGACTGCTTTAACCTTTGATTACAGTGTGCAATGTGGTGGCCAGTTCATGTGTGAAAATGATTCCTCATGTCCCCGGAATCACTCTTTCAGAGAAGAAAAACTCCATAGATGTGATAACCCGGTCAATTCAGTACATTCAGGTCGTCAGCTGACTTAATTTAATTGCTACATAACGTTGCTGAGTCTAGACATGACCGACTGAAGAAACCCCAGATCATAACCCTGCCTCCAGAGGTACAGAGGCCACTATACAGTACATGGTGGGTGCATCGGTTCATACTGTACGCTTCCTTTCTTACCCTGATGCAGACTTCACTGTGAAAAAGGGTTCATCTGGACTCATCAGACCACATGACCTTTTTCAATCGTTATGCTCCCTAGCATTTCTTTCTTCTTTGATTAGTGTCACTAACAAGAGGTTGCCTTATGGACACATGGCTGTTTAGTTCTCATCACATTGTGTGTGTGTGAAAATGCTCATGGATTTTATTTTGTTTTACAATAGATCTTGTGCTTGTGTATATGCTTCATATGATGTTCATAGTGATGAAATGAGATGCCCTAAATCGTGCTTTAAAAATCGTAATAAGAAGTTTGTTATATAGTTTCTGTAATGTCTTAACAGGGACAAAACAATGAAAGACATGGCAATGCCTCAGTTTAAATGATTGTTTGCAAAATGGTTCACAAATTTAATGCAGAAAAGTTGTGATTGTGTCAGTATTCACCTCCATGCAGAACGATGAAGACCAAAGCTCTTCCTAAACAAGTCCAGCACAAAGGTTATGAAAAAGGTATTAATTGGGATTAATTGGGTTTTTTTTTTTTCAAAATCTTTGAATATTGTGCAGAGAAGCATTACATCAATTATTTTAAAAAGTAAAAGGAAAGCAAGACAACCATGAGTAGAGGATGTTGTACAAAGTAGAGGGGAGCGATGCTCAATTCGATTAATTTTCCCAACCGACAACCGCCGTTCGTTATCCGAACATTAATCGTTAACTGATCAGATTAGAATATTAAATTAGAATAAAATGAAAGGAGTGTCTGATTAAATATACAAAAAAAAAAATTTTTCAGTTTTTATTTGAGCATGTGCGAACAACAGCACACAGAACAGATCAAGAACAGAATCTGGATTGAAACATCATAAAATTTTCACACATCTGCAGCGTTTCCGACAACAGAGAAAAATGAAGTAATATAAATAAAAAGAATAAAATAAATAGGCCTGCACTAAATATTTTTTACTTAAATAAAAAATAAAGATTACAAAACGAAAACACGCTGCAATACCTTTGAAGCTTGCCTCAGGTAGGCAAATTTTTTCATACATTGGCTACTAAGTTTTTTCGGTTAAAAAAAATAGCAGGCTTGCCTCAAACCACAAACTGTCGAGTTTCTAAAAAAAAAAAAAAAAAAAAAGTAACATGTCGACGTGCTGTGGGGATCGTCTGGAGCGCAACCTATTGAAAGTTAATCCCGTGGCAGAAAACACCCTCTCAGACGGCACAGATGTCCCAGGAATGCAGCGATAACGCCGCACTACAATGGCCAGTCTCGTGAAGCGCTGTTCATCTGCTTTCCACCAGTCTAGAGAATTCACCATGCGTTAACAAATAGCATATCTGTATATTTATGCTGCAAAACTTTATACTACTACTACTACTTCTACTACTACTACTACTAATAATAATAATAACTTGACAGGGAAAATTCCTGAAGAAATTTTAAGTGTGCCTATACCGCTGCGGGGCCACTTCTAATGTGTGCAGCATCATAGACGGAACTATGATGTCATAGCTGATGCTGGTCTCAGAGTCTGGTGTACGAGACATTTTGGGGCAGTTCGGGGATCTGTGGGAAAACCGTGCGACGAATCCCCACCAAAAGTGATAGCACACCATTCCCGTTCGAGCTGCACGAAACAGTGTAACATACTGTACGTGAGGGTCGTCTTAAAGCTGCGGGGCGAGAAACGGTCCAAAGTTTTAGGTGGAAGAATAATAAATGGATTTCGGGGGCATTTCTGGGGGAAGAGTAATAAGTGCGCCTAGACACATTTAATAAAAAAAAAAATAATAAAATATATATATATATAAAACATTTTAAACCATTTAACTGATGGTAATAATCGGTCAAAATTCATTCTTTCGGTTAACAGTTAAACGGTCAATATGAGCATCCCTAGTAGAGGGCAAATATTAGTAGGGCAAAAAATACCTCAAATAATCGTACTGTAGGCATCCTTGTACTACTAAAAATACTGAAGTATTAGGCTTCACGTGTACTTAACTATCAAATATACAGGGCTTGTAATAGTGCACAGTATCCTCTTTCATCCCTCTGCTTCTCGGTCTCTGCTTTCTGATTGTGAACGTGCTGTTTTTGTTGCTGTCTGCACCCAGCTCCACTTTTGATTTCAAACACCTGTTAAGTTATTAGGCATGTCTCGAAGGAAAGGCAATTATGGATAATAGGCAGATGTCCGACTTCATAAATACCACATACCACTGTGCTTACGTAACGCAATACCATGCAGAAATGTACTTAAGAGTACAGACATTGGCTGCATTTTTGTGCAAAGTAAAAAAGTGTCCTCTAATAAAACTACTCAAGTACAGATATGTGAAATATGTACTTGAGTCCAATAATAAAGTAAATGTACTCCGTTACCTCCCACCTCTGGTGCTTAGTGTCAGGTCAGCCTTAGACCCGACACTCCATAAGGCTGGGCTTTATGAAAATGTGAAAATAGACTGTAGAAACTGTAATAATCAAAGAATAATAATTGAGGAATTGTTTTTTGGTATTGGCACAAACACATCACTGCATGTACCTGTGAGAGCACCAACCCACAGTGAAGCATGGTGGTGGTAGCATCATGTTTTGGCATGCTTTTCATCAGCTGGGATCAGGTGGCTAACATTAATTTATATTCTAGCATCACTTTGCATTTGATTGAACTACATCATCCACCCCTTCACGTCATCCCATGTGACCTCCTACATTTTTTGTGGTGAATTAAGCTACACTGATTCTGGTTAGCTGGTTAGCTGGTTAGCTAAAGTCTTTAAGTTAAAGTTAGCGGTTTAGGTTTAGTTTATTTATAAAGCACATTTATAACAGCCGTGAGACTGACACCTGTAATCCAGCTGTAAATCGGCCCCGCCCCAGTTATGTATAATTTTGTAAAAAGTTGTCCTGAATGAGAAGTCTAGGTATTGAGCCTGTTGTAGTACCGACTGTTCATTTCTGTTGTAATGTTGGACATTTTAACATGGGATCTCTGAGGATTGACTCACCTTTGGAGCCATCTAGTGGACATTTGAGGAACTGCACATTTTATGTCAGCCTAATTTTTTAGAACCGGAGGTTGCCACTTGGTTCTGACAGAACCTCAGCCAGGAGAAATGGGCAAAAAATACCAAGACTCAGTGATGCAAGGCACAGAGAGAGATACCGCCAATTAAGTCCATTTAAGGGCTATAAAGGGAAAAGTGTCTGGAAAAGTTGAAATGGGTACTACAAAACACTATAACTGAGTTAAGTTAAGAGGCAAGTTTGTATTTTATTCTTTTTCTTCCTATCATAATTTGCACAAGTATGAGTTTTGGGTTTTGAAGTGTTTTCTCTGAGTAGAAATTAAATGGTCACATATCCAAATCCATAAAAACAAAATAAAAAAAAAACAATTCTGTTCTTATTTAAATAATGTCCTCGCTTTTAGATACGGGATACACTTTATGAAATCTACAGACAGCATTTTTCAAATGTTAACAGCAGTTTTATAATCAGTTTAGGTATCTGGGTAGATGTTGTTATGAATTCTTAGTTTTTTGTCTTCTGACGTTAAACTCACATACCTTAGAGGCATGAATACATTTTATACATAAAATTTAAATGAGAAATGACCGAAGTGTGTGTGTGTGTGTGTGTGTGTGTGTGTGTGTGTGTATAGGGTTACACAGATGAACCAGTATCCAAGATCCTGTCTCATGTGGAGGATGGGAACATTGTACAACTTGACCGTTGGAACCTGCGTGTGGAGCCAAATGCCGAGGCCGGACCAGAGGAGAAAGATGAACAGGCGGCAGACAAGGTAGGCTCCTCCCACCTCCTCATTTATGCTCCGCCCTCACTCTCAGCATCAGAATGTTTAAAGTTTATTTGAGATGTATTAATTAATTTAGTTGCTACATTAATGTATCTTTCATTTCTGTGTATATGACGTATTATCATCTGCATTCATATACTGCTTTATTTCCTTATTTCACAGCTTCCCCTTGATGTTTTTAATAACTATTTCAGCCTGGGCTTTGATGCTCATGTAACTCTGGGGTTTCATGAGTCTCGAGGTTTGTGGAATAGTATCAATCTCACTTTAGAATAGTGTGTGTGTGTGTGTGTGTGTGTGTGTGTGTGTGTGTGTGTGTGTGTGTGTGGGCAGGTTGACTGGCACTAATTGAAACACTGTCTTTTGTATCTTTTTTTTCTTAGAGGCGAACCCAGAAAAATTCAACAGTCGCTTCAGAAACAAGATGTTCTATGCTGGAGTGAGTGCGACAAGAAAAGACGTCCTTCTATCACACACAAAAACACAATCACCAGTGGGCTTTTAGTCACACGTCTTTTCAAAACAGTCACAGCGATTGTGAGGAAACGCACGCCGAACAGTGCCAGATGTCTCATGCTGTAAAACGGTCGCACATCTTATACAAGAACCATGTATAGTACTGTTCTGTAGCAGCACATCTCCGGCATAACATCAGTCACAAGGAATTCTATACTGCTGTGAAAAGCGGCAATTGTGACTTATATTTAGTGTTAAGGAGATTGAAAAAAAAATGTGGCCAGGGAACAAATGTTTACAGCTGTCAGAATAAAAGGGATACAAGACACAGATGTTGTTGTGTTGTAGTAATTGCAGTGGCCCTCGTGATAAGGGTTAATCCACCTGATGTGGATTTATTTTCCTGTTTTTCAGACTGCTTTCTCAGACTTCCTCATGGGGAGCTCAAAAGATTTGGCCAAACATATTAAAGTGGTGGTAAGTTAACCAGCTCTCATACTCTCATATCTGAGAACACTGTTTATCTCTTTCTGAAGACTACATTTACAGATTATGGGACTGTCCTTGTGGGAAACTTTAGCTGGTGCTAATGAAGGAAAAGGCCATTAGTTAAATAGTTTCTGTTGGCTGTAAGGTTACAAATTAAAATTAATAAACAAAATAGCTCTGAGACACTGCGGCATGAACCTCTGAAGGTGTAATGTGATATCTGGCACCAAGTCGTTATCAGTGAATCTCTTAAGATCTGTAAGTTGCGAGGTGAGCACTCTGTTCTTCCTTCATGGATCAATTTGTTCAGTGTGGCAGGGCGAATAAATGGTCCTGCTGGGAAGAAAATGTGGCCATATTGCTACTTGCACACATGGTTCCTCAGCAGGACATTTCCACATTGCCTCCACCTGCCTGTCTTTATCCCATAGTGCATCCTGGTGCCATCTTGTGGACACACACTCACTGTACACCAAATCATCAAACCTGCCTACTTTCTTCCTTTGCTCCATGGTCTATCAGTGGTTTCATGGTTTCATCAGTGGACAGGGGTGTGTCCGTCGCCACGCAGCACCAAACAGCATGTTGTGATGCTATATGGGTTCTGACACCTTTCTATCATAGCCAGAAACAACCTTTAGTGCTACTGTACAAGTAGCTCCTCTATGGGCAAGGACCAGACAGACTAGCCTTCAGTCATCAGTTGCATCAGTGAGCCTTGGGTGCCGATTAAACAGTTGTCCTTTCTTGTACCAACTGCATACCAGAAACAACTCACAAGACAAGATGTGGAGCGGCTCCGACCCAGCTGTCTAGCTATCACAATTAGACCCTTCTCATTTAAGGACTTAATGTTCTAAGTCACCTTATGCTTGCCTAATTTTCCTGCTAACAACTATAATGAGATACTCAGTGTTATTTACATTTACATTTAGGCATTTGGCAGACGTTCTTATCCAGAGCGACTTACATTTTTATCTCATTACACATCTGAGCAGTTAAGGGCCTTGCTCAAGGGCCCAACAGTGGCAACTTGGTGGTTGTGGGGTTTGAACGAACCGTAGTCCAATGCCTTAACCACTGAGCTACCCCTGTCCTGTGTTATCTACTTCACACATCAATGGTTTTAATCTTGTGGCTCATCAGTATAGGACAGGTACACTTCCTATTCCAAGAATGAATAAACTCTTCAAATATTTTAAACTTAAGATTTTAAAATATTAAAACGTTATTATAAATTTTTACCTAATAGAAATGCACAAAAATAAAAAATAAAACAAATTGCTTCAGGAATATTTTTGTGTTCAGATCTATAAATTGTGGAAAATGTTTCCAAGACTACTGTATATACAATATCACATCAGGTGATAAAGCTGCTGCTGACTTGTGCTCTGTTTTCACTGACAGTGTGATGGTGTAGATTTAACATCTAAGGTTCAGGAGCTGAAGCTGCAGTGTCTGGTTTTCCTCAACATACCCAGGTAGGAAGCTCATAATCTCTCCTCTCTCTCTCTCTCTCTCTCTCTCTCTCTCTCTCTCTCTCTCTCTCTTTCTCCTTCATGAATTTTAGTATCCAGACTCTTTAAGTCTCTTCTGTGTGTCTGTCTGTGTGTGTGTATGTAGATACTGTGCTGGCACAACACCGTGGGGGAACCCGAGTGAGCACCACGACTTTGAGCCTCAGCGCCATGACGACGGTTGCATCGAGGTCATCGGCTTCACCATGACATCACTGGTACAGTAGTTATTCAAGATGAACTTGAGAATGTCGCTCAAATCTAATCATCAAAGCAAACATGCATGATTCTCATTTGGCAAATAAGAGTAATATCATCCTAAGTCGAATATGAAATGTCTTAGAACCAACACTAGCGTCTAACACAATGCTCGATCTTTAAACCTTGATGAAGGGATCCACTTGATGTGTGGAACAAAGCATTATACTCCATACATGATGCACTAGCTTTCAATTTTATGCTATTTGAGATTGAACCCCCCTAACTCAGAAGTTGTTCTGGTTTTGTGGAAATATAATGTAAATCTTGTGAATTTCTCACCAGCCTTGTTGAAGGATATGTCCTGGCTGAGCAAAATGACTGGTTAAATAAACAACACATCATAATCTATTGATGATAATTCAAATTCAAATTATAATTTTATTTGTCACATACACAGTCATACACAGTACGATATGCAGTGAAATGCTTAGACAACTGCTCGTGACCTTAAAATAAAAGACTACGAATTGGAATAGGAAATAAATATGAAAAATAAAATAGAGGGTGAATTTAACTAGGAAAGAATAAAATAAAAATAGAAAAATTAAAGATAAGATAAAATAACTGTACAACAATACACAATATAGAAAATAGAAAATATATGAATAATATATGAACAAGAGTAGAAGTAGAGTAGAAGAGCAGCTGTATGAGTAGGAAAAGAATGGTAATGTCCAGGGTTGTGCAATCCACATGTTTGAAGTGTCTTGTGCAGTGCGAATATACTTATTTTATTTAAAGTGACTTGTGATAGTGATTTGAGTGGTTTGATGACCACGAAGAGTAGTTGTGCAGTGGTCACTAGTGTAAACGAATGTCCAGAAAGTCCAGTGTGTGTGTAAAAACCATATGTGTGGGTCAGTACTGTGTGGTGGTGTGATTGAGAGACCGTATCGCCTGCGGGAAGAAGCTCCTCCTCAGTCTCTCTGTGTTGGCCTTCAGGCAACGGAATCGCTTTCCTGACCTCAACAGAGAGAACAGTCC
This sequence comes from Channallabes apus, assembly GCA_030522415.1. Lineage (NCBI taxonomy): Eukaryota > Metazoa > Chordata > Actinopteri > Siluriformes > Clariidae > Channallabes > Channallabes apus. Next base: position 22,839,297 of record CM060106.1, read on the forward strand.
ATTGTTGGGATGGCTGAGGTCCTTCACGATCTTCCTGGCCTTGGTCCAGCACCTCCTGCTGTAGATCGAGTGCAATTCAGGGAGCTCGGTGCGGATGATGCGCTCAGCTGATCGCACCACCCTCTGTAGAGCTCGTCTGTCCTGCATCGTGCTGTTCCCGAACCAGGTTGAGATGTTTCCCGTCAGGATACTCTCTATGGTGCAGGAGTAAAAGTTCCTGAGCACCTTGGAGGGCAGTCGGAAGTCTCTCAAGCGCCTGAGGTGGTAGAGACGCTGTCGGGCCTTTTTCACCACGGTGTTGATGTGACAGGACCATGATAGGTCCTGCGTGATGTGAACACAGAGGTATTTGAAGCTGTCCACTCTCTCCACTGGGCTGTCATTGATGATGGGGGTCTGGTAGTTCCTCTCCTGCTTAGTGCTAAAGTCTACTATCAACTCCTTTGTCTTACTGACTTACTGACACTGAAGGAGGTTGTTCCTCTGGCACCAGTTCTCCAGAATCCTAATCTCCTTCAGGTAGGCCGTCTCGTTGTTATCAGAGATCAGGCCCACCACGACGGTGTCATCAGCAAACTTAATGATGGTGGTGGAGCTGGTAGTGGCCACACAGTCATATGTGTACAAAGAGTACAGCAGGGGGCTCAGAATACACCCCTAGGGGGCTCCAGTGTTGAGAGTTGTGGAGGCTGAGACATGTCCGCCCATCCTTACTGCCTGTGGTCTGCCAGTTAGGAAGTTGGAGATCGACTGACACAGAGGATCAGTGTCACCTTTGACAGTGGCGCTTGTGAAGTACAAATGATGTATAGAAGCACTATCACACTTCGCTCCACAACTGTGCTGTTTTTCAGTAAAACAGCACTCTCTCCTGTGTGATGTTGCTTACATACAGTGGTTACCTAATCGGAATGTTGGTTTTACCATCGCGGCGCTCGGCGGCAGCATTTGGGTTTGTGCGTTTGTTGGCTTTTACCACTGAGTGGCGCTATATAACTACAGACTGACACCTCATGCCTTAATTAATTCTCTGCAGGAAGTAGTAGCGGATTCCGTAGTAGCGGATAACATCAAGTGAAACACTGTAGTTAAACGAATTCATAATCACAGTACTAAAATTACAGTGTAGAAGTGTAGAATTCAAATTAAATTTAATCTTATTAGGATCAAATTTAAGCAAAATAAATGTTCAGCCTTTAAATTTAACACGTGTAATTAGAAAAGCTACTTGTAGGGTTTTGTGTCATCTTATTTCTTGTGTTCTTTAAATTTATAGTAGATTTATTAACTGAAATAAATTACCATAAAATTAAAACATTGTCAGAATGTTCTACTGCGTCAGCAGATGTTGGTCATTCAGGCCCGCTTGTGTTTTTGCGTTATTATAAGAATGAAATGCAGTAGGCTGTTATGATCTGTAATGGAATCGACCCATGTTGCACGGGCAGCACCATAAAGCACGGACACGAGGCGAGGTCTTACGGGAAAAGGGTAATTTATTTAGGTAAAATGGGGAAGGAAAGGGTTGAAGGCGGGAGAATGGAAAGAAAGGGAAGGGGATAAAGGTTGTGCATGTGCAGTTCCGGGGACTGTGCCACACTGGCATGCAGACACACAGCTGACGATAAGTGGAGGTGGGCGGAGTGGCAGAACGGAGCACGCGGAGGCAGCGCTCCCTCGTGACAGCACTTCTCCCGCTGTCGGTAGCCGGAGTAGTGGTTAAAAAATTAACGCAAACATCCTCGCAGCCTTTTCCTCTTCGGCAGCGGGGCTGCGAACGCGGGCACTGTGCGGGAGTGAAGATGCCATGGGAACTCGCGCAGCTCTCTCTCGCACTGTCCTCAGCCCCACGCTGAGGACAGTGCGAGAGAGAGCTGCGCGAGTTCCCATGGCATCTTCACTCCCGATCAAAGGGCGGAATTCCAGTGTCCTTGTTTAAAGTCCCTGGGGCACGTCACATCGCCCCACTCACATGCCACTCTCCTATTCTCCACCACATCACATAGTCCTGGACCTCGGACTAAACTCCGCGCCTTGCTTTTATAATGCGGTGCAAGCCTGAGATCATATTAACGTTAATTATCGCCAGCCGGCACGAATAGGTGGCTCCGTCCCTTTGCCGCCTATTCAGGGAGCTTATGGAGTGAGCGAGTAGCGATTAGTAGATTTGGGCACACACCCATCACAGGCGCACGCCGTGACGGATAATCATAATTTTCTTTAATAGTAAATAATGACCCCCGTTGCTCAGTACCACTGCTGGCAAAACCTTATGAAATACAAGTTAAACATTAAACGAATTTACAAAACTTTATGCGCGTGGTTAATTGCTGATTCTATGTAGGAAAATAAAGAGGAGGATCAGGATGATCAACATTAACAAATATTATAGGTAAAAAAACATTAGCTCACTTTTAGAAAACATTTATAAATTCTTTCCGACATGAGTTGGCCTGGTGTTATGCACAGAGAGCTGGGAGATTTCCTGAAGCTCCGAAATCACTGGGGCATTTTTTTCTAAATAGATTCTATCTTTAATAACTGATGGAGGTTTTGAGCTGTATACACACGCATTCCTGCCTAAACAACTCTTAAAACTACACCTGTGACACAATAACAGTAATATTTCAAACATTTTGCAGGAATGAAAGAATAATGAATAAGCCAGTTGTTGGGTCAACATAACCCAACCAGGTGTTCATTTGTAAATGACCCGCTACATCTCATATGACCCAACATGAGCAACACAATAATCACTCAACAAACCCCATCAATGTGTTTAAAGTACCTGAAATAACCCAGAACTTAAATAACAATAAATAGATACAGAGATACGCTATATAATATACAGTCGTGGCCAAAAGTTTTGACAATTACATAAATATTGGAAATTGGAAAAGTTGCTGCTTTAGTTTTGCATATACTCCAGAATGTTATGAAGTGATAAGATGAATTGCATAGTCCTTCTTTGGCATGAAAATTAACTTAACCCCAAAAAAACCTTTCCACTGCATTTCATTGCTGTCATTAAAGGACCTGCTGAGATCATTTCAGTAATCGTCTTGTTAACTCAGGTGAGAATGTTGACGAGCACAAGGCTGGAGATCATTATGTCAGGCTGATTGGCAGAATGGCAGACTTGACATGTTAAAAGGAGGGTGATGATTGAAATCATTGTTCTTCCATTGGTTCTTCCATTGTTCTTCCATTGAAGAACTTCAAGGAAAGAGGTTCAATTGTTGTTAAGAAGGCTTCAGGGCGTCGAAGAAAGTCCAGCGAGCGCCAGGATTGTCTCCTAAAGAGGATTCAGTTGTGGCATCAGAGGGCCACCAGTGCAGAGCTTGCTCAGGAATGGCAGCAGGCAGGTGTGAGTGAATCTGCACGCACAGTGAGGCGAAGACTTTTGGAAGATGGCCTGGTGTCAAGAAGGGCAGCAAAGAAGCCACTTCTCTACAAAAAAAAAACATCAGGGACAGATTGATCTTCTGCAGAAAGTATGGTGAATGGACTGCTGAGGACTGGGGCAAAGTCATATTCTACAATGAAACCGCTTTCCGATTGTTTAGGGCATCTGGAAAAAGGCTTGTCTGGAGAAGAAAAGGTGACGCTACCATCAGTCCTGTGTCATGTCAACAGTAAAGCATCCTGAGACCATTCATGTGTGGGGTTGCTACTCATCCAAGGGAGTGGGCTCGCTCACAATTTTGCCCAAAAACATAGCCATGAATAAAGAATGGTACCAAAACACCATCTAACAGCAACTTCTTCCAACAATCCAGTTTGGTGAAGAACAATGCATTTTCCAGCACGATGGAGCTCCGTGCCATAAGGCAAAAGTGATAACTACTGTAAGTGGCTTGGGGACCAAAATGTTGAAATTTTGGGTCCATGGCCTGGAAACTCCCCAGATCTTAATCCCATTGAGAACTTGTGGTCAATCCTCAAGAGGCGAGTGGACAAACAAAAACCCACTAATTCTGACAAACTCCAAGAAGTGATTATGAAAGAATGAGTTGCTATCAGTCAGGATTTGGCCCAGAAGTTAATTGAGAGCCCAGTCGAACTGCAGAGGTTCTGAAAAAGAAGGGCCAACACTGCAAATACTGACTCTTTGCATAAATGTCATGTAATTGTTGATAAAAACCTTTGAAACGTATGATGTGCTTGTAATTATATTTCAGTACATCACAGAAACAACTGAAACAAAGATCTAAAAGCAGTTTAGCAGCACACTTTGTGAAAACTAATATTTGTGTCATTCTCAAAACTTTTGGCCACGACTGTACAAATCAAATTGTCAGCTAGTGAACTTGATCTAAACAACATTTAACCAATGTTTTTTTTTTCTCGTTATTGTAAAGTAAATATCAATAGCTCTGGTTCAGATTTTTCATGTTTGTTGTGTAAAGTACTCATGTGGAAATTACCATCACTATTATATTTACTGCGACGAGTGAAAATGTCACTTTGCGCCACCTGGCAGCCATTTTACGAATGACTTTGAAATGCAACTGATTTATTTTGGCCGCTGGTGTCTAAGCGCGACGGTAATTACCAGTGTTAACCAGTGTTTGGGTAACCACTGTATAGTGTATAAACAGTATATAAACAAACTGAATAAAAAAAGAAACATAGTTCATTTAATGCAATGGAAATAAACCAAAGTGTGTTTGTTATCAAAAATATATTCCTGCTGTCGTCATAGGCAACGCTCCAGGTCGGAGGACACGGCGAGAGGCTTAATCAGTGCCGCGAGGTGACCCTGACCACCTACAAGTCAATCCCCATGCAGGTAGATGGAGAGCCGTGCAAGCTCGCCCCTTCCACCATCCAAATCTCGCTCAGAAACCAGGCCAACATGGTGCAAAAAACCAAGAGGAGGACCTCTATACCACTGCTTAATGAGTGAGCTGTACATACACGCACACACACGCTCACATTCTGCTCTGTGTTTGCTAGAATGTTTAGATGCATTTTCTTGAATTTCAATCATCATAAACAGCAAGCCGTCCCGAATGAAATTATCACTGTACTTTTTTTTTTCCTTTGTGGTTTCGTAAATGTCTTATACAATGGCTTCTGCGATATTAGTGTGGTATCAACAGCGTACCCTTTAATGTGTGGTAATTTACCATTACAGTGAGAACGAGGATATGGAAATGGAAGCTAATAATCTCGCTGTAATGATCATTTGGCCATTGGTAGGATTCCCTGTAGTACTGACCATGTGTTTATCGTGGGCAACACACATCCTGTAATATACTGAAATATGAGTATAACAGCCAGTCGTATAGTATACTGTATGTGTTACACTTTGTATTAGTCAGTAACAAAAAGTGTGCGGCGGTAATCAGGCACCGTCTCTTTCCGTCTGTTACAGTCAGCAGACGATTCCAGAAAGGTTGCGCATTCGAGTGAACCGGATCAGCATGCACGACTATGAGGATCTTCATTACCACAAAGAGAAACTTAAGGAAGCTTGTAAGTGCAAACACACACATGAACAAGTCTTTCAGCACATTTGACATTCTTGTGTGTTTTGATTGGAATTAATGGCCCCTACGCTGGACTGCTCTACAACATTTTATTTGCGTAAAGATCCATGTCTCATCCAGTGCTGACCGTCACATGGTAATGACATGGTAGTGTAGATTTCAGTAAGGCAGGATTTCTTACTTGACATATACAGTGGTGTGAAAAACTATTTGCCCCCTTCCTGATTTCTTATTCTTTTGCATGTTTGTCACACTTAAATGTTTCTGCTCATCAAAAACCGTTAACTATTAGTCAAAGTTAACATAATCGAACACAAAATGCAGTTTTTAAATGAAGGTTTACGTTATTAAGGGAGAAAAAAAACTCCAAATCTACATGGCCCTGTGTGAAAAAGTGATTGCCCCCCTTGTTAAAAAATAACTTAACTGTGGTTTATCACACCTGAGTTCAATTTCTGTAGTCACCCCCAGGCCTGAATACTGCCACACCTGTTTCAATCAAGAAATCACTTAAATAGGAGCTACCTGACACAGAGAAGTAGACCAAAAGCACCTCAAAAGCTAGACATCATGCCAAGATCGAAAGAAATTCAGGAACAAATAAGAACAAAAGTAATTGAGATCTATCAGTCTGGTAAAGGTTATAAAGCCATTTCTAAAGCTTTGGGACTCCAGCGAACCACAGTGAGAGCCATTATCCACAAATGGCAAAAACATGGAACAGTGGTGAACCTTCCCAGGAGTGGCCGGCCGACCAAAATTACCACAAGAGCGCAGAGACAACTCACCCGAGAGGCCACAAAAGACCCCAGGACAACATCTAAAGAACTGCAGGCCTCACTTGCCTCAATTAAGGTCAGTGTTCACGACTCCACCATAAGAAAGAGACTGGGCAAAAACGGCCTGCATGGCAGATTTCCAAGGCGCAAACCACTTTTAAGCAAAAAGAACATTAAGGCTCGTCTCAATTTTGCTAAAAAACATCTCAATGATTGCCAAGACTTTTGGGAAAATACCTTGTGGACCGACGAGACAAAAGTTGAACTTTTTGGAAGTTGCGTGTCCCGTTACATCTGGCGTAA